>JAVJIF010025560.1:0-36584 GCA_038442645.1 Agave tequilana | reverse complement strand
CTAGACTTGAACAACTCATATCGGCCGGGATATATCAAGTAGCTGAAAGTACACCTAGAGGGGGGGGGGGTGAATAGGTGTACGGCTAATTTAATGAACTAAATGTGAAAATTAAAACTAAATTGCAACACACTTAATGTAACCAACGAGTGTAGTCGAATTCCCGGTGAAGGGCTCTGGACTAACTCCTCTTGATTCCTCTGTATAAGAGTTGAGGTGCTATATGAAACTCTCGTGGTTAAACACAAGTGAGGCACACACAAACAAGCCAAGCATAAATATGTGAATGAGCAATATGAAATGATGCAAGGCACAATGTAAAAGAGAGAGAGAGTTAGAGTCAATGGATCAAACGCAAACACCGAGATATGTTTCGAGTTCGAGCACACAACTCTACGTCCCCGCCTTCACACAGAAGAATTTCCAATCCACTAACTTGTCCACACAGGACTCCCACACAGGGAACCTCCACTGAGGATTTGGGGCAATACAATCGGGAGTACACAACTCCTCTCTCAACCGAATACAACCTCTCACAGAGGCTAGGCACAAAGCCACATAAAGACCACCTCACACAAAAAGGGAGGCACAATGCCAATACAAACACAATCCACCTCTTCACTAAGAGGGATACCAACACAACCTCCACTATCAACCTCTCACAAGAGGGATACCACTCAATCAACCTCTACACTTAGAGGGATATCACAAATAAAGGAGGGGTACAACACTTGGTGGTCTATCTCAACCACAAACAATTTTTCCCACCAAAAAAAAGATCCTAATAGATATGATTGAATGATATGGCTCAAGTGTGTAAAACAAAGTGTTTTGATCAAAGAAAATCACTTGGGAAAACACCAAATAGATATAGAATTTTTAGACCAAAAACCAATTCCCAAAAGACTATTTTCTTTGAAATAACAAACACTTTAAAAACAAATAGAAAATAGGAATTTTGAACTCAAAACTTTTTGCTTAAAACACTAGAAAAGATCTGAAATTTTTCTCTCTAAAAACCTTACACAAAACAGCCAAAGATTGGGATATATAAAGGCCTCAACAAAAACTAGCCGTTGGCAGCTGACTAAGCCCAGAATGGCCTTCCGGTCGACCGGTCCAACGGGTCAAAAAATTGACCGTTGAGCCTGCCGGTCGACCGCCCGGTCGACCGTGCCAATCCAGAGAGCAATTGCTCTCTGGCTGGTCGACCGCTCGGTCGACCGTGCCAAGCCTCACGGTCGACCGTCCGGTCGACCGCCCCCACCCGAGAGTGGGGTACTTGCAGTCGGTCAACCGCCCAAGTGGCAGGTCAGCGTGCACATCCTTGTGCAGGTCGACTCTGGGTCCGGTCGATCGGCCCGGTCACCGCCAGAGCCTGGCAGGGCTGTTTTGGGGATTAGAAAACTAGATTTTTATTATCCTATTAAATCCCATAAAATTTTTAAAAATACACAAAAATAGTTTCAGTATAATACTTTGAAAATCAAACATGTTTAAGTAAAATCAAGACATGTTACAAACAAGTTGAACTATTTTTGTAACTTAGAAATTTTGCCGAAAACCAAAACTCGTATTTTCCAAAACTTGAATTTTTGAATGGAAATCCGATTTGTCCAAAACTCATCCAAATACAAAAATATGATATGAAACAACATTTAGGCATGTAGTATATGGATAGAAATCCAATATACATGAAAGATATATATATCAATGTTTTTGACTAAAATTCAAAAATAAGTTTTGTTAAAATACCAAAACTCTAAACTCATGAAATAGACTATCAAACTAAGTTTGTTGTAAATAGTTGAAGCATAGATGTATATAGAACTAATCTAATATACATTAAACTATGCAAACTTGTTGATTCTATCTATTCATGAAAATCAAGATCGGTTAAACCAAAAACCGAAAACCAAAACATGAAACTTAAACAAGTGTGTGTGTTGTGAACTTGAGCATATCACACTATCTAATCTTTAACAATGTATCTAAAACATAAACTACACTATGTACCGAAGTCTTATTGTAGAGCGCCGTCTCCAAGTGGACTCGATCCAAACGTGATCCACCGAGCTTGACTCCAACGAGTGCTAGGGTATGAACTTTGACGTTCGGGCTCTTGAATCACCATGAAAAGCTCCAAACCACCTTGTTGAAGCTAATCACCTACTAATATCTTGGATAAGTATCTGAAACTAAACATCACAAGATTATTAGTAAACATAACTACATGAGTTAATCATCATCAAAACTAGAGTGGAAAGCCTTTGGGCCAACAATCTCCCCCTTTTTGATGATGACAATACTCATGGAGTTATATATGCTTAAGCTTCAAAGAAGCTCCCCCTTAACTCATGCATAGTAATAAAAATAAGATATTCAATGAAGCACATGATACTAAACAAATGTATGCATCAACTAGGAGAGAGAAACATGCATAAATCAAACATAAGTTTCAAAAACCTTCTCCCTTTTTGTTTAAACTCTCAAAATCATTTTTCTCATATATAATAGTAAGATGCATAAACTCAATATATGCAAAAACACAAATATGCATATATAAACTCAAAATCTTTCTCCCCTTTTTGTCAATCATCAACAAAGGAGTCAAAAAAAACAATGTTCTCCCCCTTTTGTCTTAAACAAAAAAATATCAATAAGGGGTGAAATAAAAAACAAAACATTATGATACCAATTTGAAAAAAAATATATCAATTGAGTGCGACATGATATCAATGAAATATACCAATTGAAAGTACATAATGTGGTACATAAAACAGATGTTTTTAATATAAATTTAAATACCAATTGATACTAATTGTAAGTAAATACCAATTAAATACCAATTGTAAGTAAATAAATCATTTTGAGCAATTCAACCAAACATTTTGATATCAATAAAACATACAATTGAAAGTAAACTTATAGGTAATCTTATAGGTAAACTTATAGGTAATCTTGATACCAATATGTAAAGATTAGTACCAATTGAAAGTAATTTTTCATTAAAAGCATATGATATAAAAAATAATCAATCTCCTTTTATTTTATTTTTCAACATAAAGTGTGGGAGTAGAATACCAAAAGCAATTGAAAGGTGAAATACCAATTGAAAGTAGAAATATGAATTTTCTCTCCCTTTATGAAATACCAAACAAAATGATGTATAAGCTTGTATATGATACCAATTGAAACATAATCAATTGAAATAAAATAGTCATTTAAGAAATCAGGCTTAACATAACCAAAATTTGTGCTCAAAGATATAGAGTTATAATAAGCACAAATAAAGCATATATACATGTATGAAAAATTAAATACCAATCGAAATTGAAACTATTGAAGTTGAAAGCATACTTATATAAAAAATATATGAGTATACAAAAAGAATGTCAATAGTGATACAATTGGAAAAAATTCAATGATACCAATTGAAAACATAATAAGATCAAGTGTATTACTCATATTACTTACCACCCATTTCATGTACATGTTTAAAAGAATTTTCAATAATAAGCATACAAGGCATGGTCGCCCAACCAACCGCCCTTAAATGGAAGGGGTTTTCAAAAATAGGTTTGAAAATAGTTTAGCATAATTGAAAACTCTTCCAAAATGAAGAATACGAACTAGTTAAATGAAAAATTTGTAAACTAGTACGAAATTCTTCAAGTAAGGAATAAAACAAAAATATATTTTTCATGAAAATATGAAAATCACATGATCATTAAACACTCAAGGGTCTATAAAGCATATATAGTCTTATGAAAACAAATCATGAGTAAACAAAAATGATGTGAGTGTATAAGTATAATGTGAAATACAAAGTCATGTAAATAGTCAATTTAGCTCAATAAGAAATTCCTTAAAACATGAAAATCATCAAAACGATTTAATCTTCAAGGCATATGTATGTCTTGTACAAACCAAAGAATACATACATATCCAAACATAACGAGTCCACAAAAGTATATGCATGAAGGTAAGTGGCTCAAAGGATGTATATGTATAGACAATAGTTTAGACAAAATAGACATATATGAAGTTAAACATAAACATGAAAACGTGTACAAAATGTGAATACAAGTCAAATGTATGAATCATCAAAACTAGGCTATACTAGTATATCTAATGGGTACAAATGAGCATTCTAGCACAAACATATAATAGTCTATTTGTGGCTCATTAGTTGTACAAGTATATATCCAAGTTTTAATGAAAACTAACATCTAAACATGTAATCAAAACATGAAGCACAGAAATTAAAATAAGAACTCATATGATCATTATGTAAATGAACATGCATTAGATCTATGATATACATATTAGCTAAACAAATGTGAGAGCACAAAAGTATAAGTCCATATAAATATGGGTGTCTCAAATACTAATCATGCATATCATAAGTCTAATAATCATGTCATTTAACATACTAATCATGAAACATCAAAACATGCTAAAATCAATGATATGAAAAGCATGTAAATAATAAATGAGGAGTAAGAGATTGTTACTAAAACCGAAGAGGCACATCTCCTTATCTCCAAAATAAGGTGGTCCTCCCACTAAACTTCCCTTGAAAGTGATGCATCCAAATAGTCCTCTTTAAGCTCGGAACGCATCCACCTCAAGGCACCCTTACTCTCACGTCATGCGAGAGCCCACACCTACATCAAATACAATAGGGGTGGTCTTTGGTACCCTACTCTTTTGGGTTCATAGGGGTTAGTTCCTTTCCTAAGCCAAACAAATTTAGTTGCTAAATTTGAATCATGTATACGATCATAGCAAAACTTAGCAAGGTGGCCCTTATGTCCACAATGTGTACAAGTGTACACATGAGCATACATCGTGTTATGAGTGTGTACGTGAGGAGCATGTGTATGCCGTGTATGGTGTGCATGCAAAGATGAAACTTATTTTTTTGAAACATAGATTCCAACCGTGTGTGGTTCAAAGCACAATGGCTCAAAGTAGAGCCCAAACAATCCATATTCTTCTTTAACAAATTTATATCATTTTCAATTATAAAAGAAGAGGTGCATGCAATAGGTGAGTTAGGTGAAACTACACTAGCATGGCAAACATGAGAATCTATATCAATTTTCAAATTTTTATTTTCCTTTAGGCAAACTTATAAATCTTTTGAAATAGAAACAATTTTCATTTTTAAAGATTCATTTTCTTTTACAACAAAATCAAGTTTTAAAGACAAGTTTTCATTTTTCTTTAAAATATTTTCACAATCATTTTTATTTTTCAAAATTTTATTTTCCATTAAGGGCAAGTTCAAGTTTAGATTTCAATGAATCCCTTTCATTAGAAATCTCTACTTTCTCTTGCAAAATCAAGTCTAGTTTGAAAGAAAATCTTTATTTTATTCTTTTAGTTCAAAACTCTTCTTTTTCAAAAGATTATATTTTTCAATAATTTTTCACAAACAATTGAAAGTTCTTCATTCAAAGCATTTGGATCAACGTAATCATTACAAGAAGAACTAGCATCATCATCATCTAATTGAGATTCCGAATATGCCTCAAGGGAGTCATTCCCTTGGATCATGTAGCATTGTTGCTCGGATTCTCCACTAGATTCATCCTCCATAATGTTGGGCGTTTGTAGCTCGGAGGTGGTCAACGTGTTCCACACTGCAAAGGCGGAATCACAGTTAGAAACAATCATAAGATATTCTTTGTTTAGCGTGCTTCTAAATGCCTCAAGGGCTTGTACATTGGCCTCTATATGCTTCTATTACCAAGATAGGATTTCTTGTAGCGGAAGGAAAACATGCAAACCTAGGTTTTTAGATACATGGACATCCTAAATTTCCACATGTCAATGTTGGAGACATCAAACATGGGAGGTGACAAGAAATCCATGAGTGTGTGTAAACAATAATGTGCAAAAGCAAATCTAGATTAGCAAAAACCAAGATCACACTCCTAGGTGGTTAAACCAAATATCAGGAGCGTAGGCTCTGATACCAATTGAAAGTACACCTAGAGGGGGGTGAATAGGTGTACGGCTAATCTAATAAACTAAATGCGAAAATTAAAACTAAATTGCAACACACTTAATGTAACCAATGAGTGTAGCCGAATTTTCGGTGAAGGGCTCTGGACTAACTCCTCTTGATTTCTCTGAATAAGAGTTGAGGTGCTATATGAAGCTCTCGTGATTAAACACAAGTGAGGCACACACAAACAAGCCAAGTATATAATATGTGAATGAGCAATATGAAATAATGCAAGGCACAATGTAAAAGAGAGAGAGAGGTTAGAGTCAATGGATCAAACGCAAAACCGAGATATGTTTCGAGATTCGAGCACACAGCTCTACGTCCCCGCCTTCACACAGAAGGATTTCCAATCCACTAACTTGTCCACACAGAACTCCCACACAGGGAACCTCCACTGAGGATTTGGGGCAATACAACCGGGAATACACAACTCCTCTCTCAACCGAATACAACCTCTCACAGAGGCAAGGCACAAAGCCACACAAAACACCACCTCACACAAGAGGGGTAGGCACAATGTCAATACAAATACAATCCACCTCTTCACTAAGAGGGATACCAACACAACCTCCACTATCAACCTCTCACAAGAGGGATACTACTCAATCAACCTCTACACTTGAGGGATATCACAAATAAAGGAGGGGTACAACACTTGGTGGTCTATCTCAACCACAAACAAATTTTCTCACAAAATAAAGATCCTAATAGATAGGATAGAATGATATGGCTCAAGTGTGGAAAACAAAGTGTTTTGATCAAAGAAAATCACTTGGGAAAAACACCAAATAGATATAGAATTTTTAACAAAAACCAATTCCCAAAAGACTATTTTCTTTGAAATAACAAACACTTTAAAAATAAATAGAGAATAGGAATTTGAACCCAAAACTTTTTGCTTAAAACACTAGAAAAGATCTGAAATTTTTCTCTCTAAAAATCTTACACAAAACAGCGAAAGATTGGGGTATATAAAGGCCCTAACAAAAACTAGCCGTTGGCAGCTGACTAGGCCCAGAATGGCCTTCCGGTCGACCGGCCAGCGGTCAAAAAATTGACCGTTGAGCCTACCGGTCGACCGCCTGGTCGACCGTGCCAATCCAGAGAGCAATGCTCTCTGGCTGGTCGACCGCTCGGTCGACCGTGTCAAGCCTCACGGTCGACCGTCCGGTCGACGCTCCCACCCGAGAGTGGGGTACTTACAGTCGGTCGACGGCCCAAGTGATAGGTCATCGTGCACATCCTTGTGCACGCCCAATCGACCGACTCTGGGTCCGATCGACCGGCCCGGTCGACCGCCAGAGCCTGGTAGGGCTGTTTTGGGGATTAGAAAACTTGGTTTTTATTATCCTATTAAATCCCATAAAATTTCTAAAAATCCACAAAAATAGTTTCAGTATAATACTTTGAAAATCAAACATGTTTGAGTGAAATCAAGACATGTTACAAACAAGTTGAACTATTTTTGTAACTTAGAAATTTTGCCGAAAATCAAAACTCGTATTTTTCAAAACTTAAATTTTGAATGGAAATCCGATTTGTCCAAAACTCATCCAAATAAAAAAAACATGATATGAAACAACATTTAGGCATGTAGTATATGGATAGAAATCCAATATACATGAAAGATATATATATCAATGTTTTTGACTATAAATTCAAAATAAGTTTTGTTAAAATACCAAAACTCCAAACTCATGAAATAGACTATCAAACTAAGTTTGTTTAAATAGTTGAAGCATAGATGTATATAGAACAAATCTAATATACATTAAACCATGTAAACTTGTTGATTCTATCTATTCATGAAAACCAAGATTGGTTAAACCAAAAACTGAAAACCAAAACATGAAACTTAAATAATGTGTGTGTTGTGAACTTGAGCATATCACACTATCTAATCTTTAACAATGGATCTAAAACATAAACTACACTATGTACCAAAGTTATCTTGTAGAGCGCCATCTCCATGTCGACTCGATCCAAACGTAATCCACCGAGCTTGACTCAAACGAGTGCTAGGGTATGAACTTTGACGCTCGGGCTCTTAAATCACCATGAAAAGCTCCAAACCACCTTGTTGAAGCTAATCACCTACTAATATCTTGGATAAGTATCTGAAACTAAACATCACAAGATTATTAGTAAACATAACTACATGAGTTAATCATCATCAAAACTAGAGTGGAAAGCCTTTGGGCCAACAGTAGCGGCAAAGAATTTTTCAGAATGGTAAACATCATGAAACAGAGACAAGTGACTACGATTGGTACAAAATTATTTTCCATCTAGTATCAATTTAGAAAAAGGTTTGATTGATGGGTACGTTGTCTCTCTGAACCTTGAACATAAACAAGTGAGCTACCATTTGGAACGAAAACATGAACGTGTAAGTTACCCACATTGTTTCATAACCCAGATTCCTGTTATATGCAAAGGGGAAGACAGTAACCATTGTCATCACACCTCAAAACAATTTTCTTGCATCACCTTCACCCAGAAGACATTAATTCATCTTGATCATAATGGATTACTTCTCTAAATGGGCCCCTCCTGAAGGAAGTAAAGACACCAAAAGTGATCAAGTTCATCAAGCATCACGTGCTTTACCGCATCGGTGTAACCTGACGAATCATCCACGATAACGGGCCTCAATTCGTCAGCCAAGCATTCCAGCGATTCTATAACAAATTCAGAATCCAAAGTGTGTTATCAACAGTATACTATCCAGCCGCTAATTGCCTTGCAGAAGCTTCAACAAGGACTATTGGGAAGCTTCTCAAAAAATTCATCTCAAAGAGTCAACGTGACTGGGATAACAAATTAAACAAATGCTTATGGGCTTACCGCATAACAGTGACCTCGACAAAAGCCACGCCATTTTTCTTGGTGTACGGATGTGAAGCTGTACTCCCACTGGAGATCCAGATCCTATCTTTGCGAGTTGTCTTGACAACCAGGATGGTAGATGAGAAAAAATATTAACTGCGGCTTCAGGAGTTAGAAGGTTTAGACGATAAATGTATGCAAGCTCAATAACAAATCGAGCTCTATCAAGCTCGAATCTCCAGAGCCTTCAGCAAGAAAGTCAGAGAACGAATTTTTAAGAAAGGCGACCTTGTCTTAGCAGTTATAAGGCCCATGATTATGACATATAAGATAAAAGAAAAGTTTCAGCCCAAATGAGAAGGACCATTTGCAGTAAAGTCAGTCTATTCAAATGGAGCATACCGTCTCATAACTCCGGATGGCAATACACTCATGATGCCGATCAACGGCAGATTTTTGAAGAAGTACTATCATTAACAGGACTCTTCTCATGATCAGGTTAGCATTACACCTTTGATTAAAACTTTCAGATCCAAGATATTGAGAAAAGCGCCGAAGAAGAGCTTCTTCCTTCAACGGATCACATTATGGTCGATTGACACGAGCTTGCCGAATATTGATAACATAACCATGCATGATGTTAATATCGAAGAGACAAAGCGAAATTTTGATTTAAGCTTGTTACTCTTCTCTAGTTTATCTGTGAAAATCCGACGCCTCCGACGGCAAAAGGATAGAGGAAGTAGTTGGCATTTAAGTCCAACGGAAAATCCTCGATAACTAATCTGCAGAGGGGAATAGCATGACTAGCCCAAATTAAACGGTAGTTGATAAATGTATATCAAATCCGTTGAAAACTGAGAGTTTGCTAAAAATCCTGAGGGGCATACTCCCACTTTCCCCTCCAAAATCCCTTACCAATACCCATCTATGGAATGGTGGGGCCTCAAAAGAAGTTGTAATTGTTTCTCTAGCGAAATAATTACAAATCAAATGTATCCAGTTAATATTATATCTCTGGCATAACTCACTGTTAAGTTAACATTATACCTCTAACAGTGACTTCTTTCAATATCCCCAGCGGATAAAATTTTCAACTTGTCAATCTTCTACAAAATTGCTCAAATCGCAGAATCTCTCAATCAAGGTAGTACTACACATCTGCCCAAAATTGCTCATGTTAAAAATATAAAGTTAACACTACACCTATGAAAGTGGTTCTCTCAATTTTCCCACCGAAAACGAGACATACAATACGAAGTTAATATCACACCTCTAGCATCCATTCATTGTTAAGTTAAATACTACACCTCTGACAATGATTCTCCCTCGAGCTTTCTTATCAAGGCCGAGATATCAAATGCTAAGTTAATATCACACCTCTAATATTTACCTCGCTGTTAAGTTAATATTAAACCTATGAAAGTGATTTTCTCAGTTTTCTCAATAGAAATGAGATCTCTTTGATGCTCAGTTAATATCACACCTCTAGAATTCATTTTCTTGTCAAGTTAATATTACACTTCTGATAATTTGATTTGCTTTTAATTGTAAATTCTAACCTGTCACGTTAACATTACACCTCTGATGGTAAAAATTTCATAAATCCCTAGTGAATTTAATTCACTTGTTATTCTCATCAATAGAATAGAAAGTTCACAAAATTCATTCAAATCATGAATTTAACTTCTGTCAAGTTAATATCACAGCTCTGACAGTAACCTCTTCAAATTTCTCAAATGGAGTTTTCAAATTTTGAGTTGCTATATTAATCGTCACCTCTAGCAAGTCAAAAGTAGTCATTTTCATTTGGCTAATTTTCAAAATACAAAAGGAAAGTCAAGACAAGAAGAAGGCAAAATCATCACCTTATATTTATATCAAAATTTAAAAAGTGATACAAACACTCTCTTATTCAATAAAATAGAAGTGTTACAAAAAGAAGACCACAACATAAGTACTCTGAAGAAACAGTGAAACTACACTATTGGAGTCCAAACGCGAGGCTCAACAACACATGAACCCGCGTCCTACAACCAAAACGCGAGGCTTACATGAGGCCCGTGTTCAGACTCCATACTTACAAAAAAAAATTTCTAAGTCTACAGACTCAAACGTGAGTCTTTTAAATGGGACTCGCATTTAGAAGTCCCAAGACGCGGAGTCTACTGAAGCCGCGTTCAATTCGCAGACGCGAAGATTGCATTGACAAAGTAAAGAAATGTCAGGATAAGCCAGATCCACGTTCTGTTCATTAAAGCGAGAATTGCTTTCACAAATCAAACGCGGACCAACAAGATCCACGTCAACTGATCAACGTCAACAGAAGTTTTGAAACTTCAAAGAGAAGTTAAGAGGATAAAGCCTCTTCGTGTTCTCAATGGCAAAAACTATTTGAAGATTTTTTACCTGAAATGGGGGCTTCTTGGAGAGGAACACTGTCCATTTGAGGCTCAATAGTGGCAGCGCTCGAAGAGGAAGTGACAGTCTTTGCTTGCGGAGCCATGATCATGGTGAAAATCTTTGAAAAGATTGAAAAAAGCTCAGAGTTTTATGGGTTTTGAGAAAGCATAAGAGCTTTTGACGCGAGTCTAGTCGAAGATGATGAACAGTCAAAATGAAATGACTGTTGAAAGACGCAGATTTTTTATAGGCCTTCCAACGGCCGAGATACGCGATGCGTATCTCGAACTCTATCAGAGCCAGACACTCATCCCAAGCATCGCTTGCGTTCACTCCTCGAAGCATCTAACACGATCTTTGCATTCCGAGAGTCGTGTCTCAATGAGGGCCATGTCTCAACGACATTTGAGGGCCATATCTCAACATCAATCAAGATCCGCATCTCTTCAGCATTAAGAGCCGCGTTCCCACAGCAGCCAAGAGTCGCGTCTCAACTCCCACTGATGTTCGCGTATTCACTTGATCAGTATGACAACATCTGTGAGGACTGCATTCTCTCACATACAAAGAGTATGTCCCAACTTCTGCAATCAGTTCAACAGTACACTGATAAGAACAATCGATAACTCCAACGGTTCAACAGTTCACCGACAAGCAAACCAGAGCTCATGACAAGTGCTAAACTGAGTTTTTAAGATACTTGTGACGATCTTTCCTGAGGCTTCAAGCAGTTCAATAGTACACTCACGAAGACCACAATCCAGACAGGATCAAGCTCAGTGCATCTCAAAATATTACCAGTCCAATCAAGGGAAGCCCAAGTTCAACTAAAATCTAGAGTATTTTGAAATCCGTCTCAGTCAACCGCGGAGTATCAAAAACTTTAGAGGAGGTTCTGTAGGCTGTCTAAAAATCACCAAGGACAAGTCATCTGACACTTACCTCATTTCAACGCGAAGGCCGCGTTTTAAGCTGAAACGTGGACCTCGTGTCTAGAGAAGTATGAAGACTTCATACGCGGGCATGAGTAAACCCGCGTTCAACGTGGGCCTGAGTAATTTCGCGTCCCGATCAACGCAACTCTGAGTAACTCCACGTTTCCATGTCAAGCGCGGGTCTGAGCACCTTGGCGCTCCATTTCAGACGCGTGTCTGAAAAACTGTAACACCCCAATCCCGCAGGTACGGAGACGTTACTGTGACGTATATACGCAGGGCGAAAATACCTTCACAAATATACGCTAAGCATCAGTACATGTAAGAATCAGAGTACGAAAGCACAGTGGTAATATACATTCCAGTAATAATAACACAAGTACATAGTTATCACAAAGCATGATACAATATCTCAAGAATATAAGATCGCCAAGAAGCATAAAAGCAGGATGTACAATATAAATGACAGGAAAGTACTCACCTGTTGTAAGACGAGAATCTCGCGAGCCGATCAAGGGGAGGCTGGAAGAAAGAGGGTCGGGCAAGCAACTGCTAATCCATGCTTCCACTGCGAGCAAGGCCACCACGGTCCAGACTCTAGGATCTGGACATGAGGATCCAGGGTTGTCAGAAAGCAACCCAGCAAGTACATATGATTAAGCCTATTGGAGTGCTCAGGCAGTCACACGTGTACATGATCAAGTGATGTGGTTTAGGCATACGGGTACATACAATGACAAGTAACATAAAGAAAATTAAACGAACGACAGTAAATCCGAAATAAAGTATATATATCGATAAGTCTGAATCGGAAAACATCCATAGAAAACGGTATGGTAACCCAAAAATAAGAAAATCAGGTAATTTAACACAGTAGCATGGATGTCATATGTAAGTGGCGAGCAGGATAATGTATTGTGTCACTGGTCTCACAAGTATAGACCAAGCATGTCGCTAGTCAAATGTCAGTAGCATGTTATTATTAATTATTAAGACTCGTTCAATTTGTATGTTTGGGTATATGTCTCATACCCTATACCTCCGCATACAAGTTGAACGAGATTGGTTATTAGAAACTGATGGGGATCGACGAACCATGTTTAGAATGGATCCCGTGCATGCCGGGACAACGGTCCAGGAGTATCCGGTACTGAACCGGAACGTACCGGGACTTAGTATATGCCTGTAGGACTTAGTATACGCTCGAACATGAATAGGGTGTCACCGCTGCTGCAGGAATAGGCTCAGGGGATTATGGCACACCTGGCAGGAGGCTGGAGAGTAAGGGTGTTGGCCCAGAGGCCTTCCACTCTAGTTTTGATGATGATTAACTCATGTAGTTATGTTTACTAATAATCTTGTGATGTTTAGTTTTAAATCTTTAATCAAGATATTAGTTGGTGATTAGCTTCAACAAAGGAGTTTTGAAGCCTTTCACTTGATGGTTCCAGAGCCCGAGCATCAAGATCATATATAGCACTCGTTGGAGTCAAGCTCGGTGAATCATAGTTTGGATCGAGTCGACTTGAAGACGGAGTTCGTCAAGAAGACCTCGGTACCTAGTTTTTAGTTTGTTTTAGAACCATTTGTAAAGACTAGATAGTGTGATATGCTCAAGTTCACAACACACACACGTTTCATGCTTTGGTTTTTCGGTTTTTGGTTTAACCGATATTGATTTCCATGAATAGATATTATATCAAAACAAGTTTACATGATTTAAATGTATATTAGATGTGTTCTATATACATATATGCTTCATCTTTTAAACAAACTTAATTTGATGTCTATTTCATGAGTTGGTGTTTTGGTATTTTAACAAAACATATTTTTGGAATTAAAGTCAAAAACATGGATATATATCTATTTCATGTATATTGGACTTATGTCAATATGCAACATGCCTAAAAGTGTTTAAATATCATGTTTTTGTATTTAGATGAGTTTTGAAAAAATCAGATTTCCATTTGAAAAATAAAGTTTGAAAAATACGGATTTTGGTTTTCGGCAAAATTTATAAGTCACAAAAATGGTTCAAAATATTTGAAATTTGTGTTGAAAATTTTCACACAAGTTTATATATCAATGTATTATGCTAAAACTATTTTTGTGAATTTTTAAGGATTTTATGGGATTTTCTAGAAATAAAAATACCAAGTTTTTCTGTCCCAGAATGCCTTCTGCCAGGCTCTGGCGGTCGACCGGGCCGGTCGATCGGGCCCAGAGTCGGTCGACCGGACCGGTCGACCGACGTGCACAAAACGTGCACGTTTGGCCAGCTACTTGGGCCAGTCGATCGAGCGGTCGACCGACTGCAAGCACCCCACTCTCGGGTGGGGGCGGTCGACCGACCGGTCGACTGTAAGGCGTGGGCGGTCGACCGAGCGGTCGACCGGCCAGAGAGCATTTGCTCTCTGGATTGGGATGGTCGACCGGGCGGTCGACCGCTAGCTTCCAACGGTCAAAAATTTGACCGTTGGCGGTCGACCGCCAGCCGCCAAGGCTGACAGATCAGCTTAACGGCTAGTTTTGATTGGGGCTTTATATACACCATTGTTTTGAGTTTTCTCTAGGATTTTGAGAGCCAAAAATTTCTATACTCTCCAGTGTTTTTCAAGCTTTCAAAAAGTGTTTTAAAGCTTAAAGATTTCATCTTTATTTTTGTTTTTAAGGGTTTGGAAAAATCAAAGAAAAATAGGATTTTGGGATATTGTTTTAGATCTTTATTTCTATCATTTTCAAGAAGTTTCCCAAGTAGTTTTTCTTTGTTATTTGATTTCCAAAACACCTTGATTTTCACACTTGAGCTATCATTTTATCCTCTCTATAGGATCACTTGTTTTGTGAAAAAAGGAAATTGTTTGTGGTTGAGGAAACCACCAAGTTGTAAACCCTTTACTTGTTGTATCCCTCTTTGGTAGAGGTTGATTTGGGTTGTGGTTAGCTCCCTCTTTGGTAGAGGTTAAGGTTGTGGTTTGCTCCCTCTAGTGAGAGGTGGAGTTGGTGTTTGTATCCCTCAAGTGTGAGGTGGATTATGGTTGTTTGGCTACGGGCTTACCCCTCTTTTGTGAGGTGGTGTTTGTGTTGCCTCGGTGGAGGTTGTATTGGTTGGATTGGTGGAGTTCGGTACTCCGGTCTTTAGTAGACCCCTTGTATTGCCTCGGTGGAGGTTTTATTGGTTGAGAGAGGAGTTCGGTACTCCTAGTGGATTTGTAATCCTTCTCGGTGAAGGCGGGGACGTAGAGCTCGGTGCTCGAGCCTCGAAACACATCTTGTTGTTTGCGTTTGATCCATTGACTCTACACACACTCTCTCTCTCTCTCTCTCTCTCTCTCTCTCTATTTGTGCATTTCTTTACTTTGTCATATCATATACATGCTTGTGTGTTTGTGTGCCTCACTTGTGCTTAACCATGAGAGTTTCATATAGCGCCTCAACTCTTATTCAGAGGAATCAAGAGGAGTTAGTCCAGAGCCCTTCACGGGGAATTCGACTACACTCGTTGGTTGCACTAAGTGTTGTAGCAATTAGTTTTTAATTTCCGCATTTAGTACATTAGATTAGCGGTACACCTATTCACCCCCCTCTAGGTGTACTTTCAATTGGTATCAGAGCCTACGCTCATGATATTTGGTTTAACCACCTAGGAGTGTGATCTTGGTTTGTTAATCTATCATTTGTATTTGCACGTATATTGTTTGCACACACTCATGGATTGCTTGTCACCTCCCATGTTTGATGTTTCCAACATTGACATGTGTAGGATGTCCATGTACCTAAAAACCCTAGGCTTGCATGTTTACCTTGCTATTACCAAGAAATCCTACTCTAATGATAGCAAGCATATAGAGGCTAATGCACTTGCCCTTGAGGCTATTAGAAGCACGCTTAACAAAGATTATCTTATGCTTGTTTGCAACTATGATTCCGCCTTTTTAGTGTGGAACAAGTTGACTTCCTCCGAGCTACAAACGCCCAACATCGTGGAGGATGAATCTAGTGGAGAATCCGAGCCACAATGCTTTATGGTCCAAGGGAATGACTCCCTTGAGGTATACTCGGAAACTCAATTAGATAGTGATGATGTTAGTTCTTCATGTGATGAGAATATTGATGCCAATGCCTTGAATGAAGAACTCTCAATTGTATGTGAAAAGTTATTGGAAAAATATAATCTTTTGAAAAAGAAGAGTTTAGAACTTAATAAAGAAAATAAGGATTTATGTTCAAGACTTGATTTGATTTTGCAAGAGAAGGAAGAGATATCAAGTGAACGTGACTCACTTAAATCTCAACTAGACCTTGCCCTAAAGGAAAATGAGTTTTTGAAAAATAAAAATGATTGTGAAATAATTTTGAAGAAAAATGAAAACTTATCTTCAAAATTTGATTGTGTTATAATAGAGAATGATTCTTTAAAAATAAAAATTGATTCTATTTCAAAGGACTTGGAAGTTTGTTTAAAGAAAAATATTTCGTTGCGAAAAATATTTCGTTGCAAAATGATATAGATACACATGTTTGCCATGCTAGTGTAGGTTCACCTAACTCACCTATTGCATGCCACACTTCTTCTTTAATTAAAAATGATATAAATGATTTAAAGAAGAATATGGATTGTTTGGGCTCCACTTTGAGCTATTGTGTTTTGAGTCATACACGTTTGGAATCCATGTTTCGTAAGAAACAAATTTCATCTTTGCATGCACACCATCCACGGCATACACATGATCCTCACGGTCACATCCATAACACGTTGTATGCTCATGTGTACACTTGTACACATTGTGAACGTAAGGGCCACCTTGCTAAGTTTTGCTATGATCGTATTCATGATGTAAATTTAGCAAATAAATTTGTTGGGTTAGGAAAGGAACTAACCCCCATGGACCCAAAAGAGTATGGGTACCAAAGACCACTCCTATTGTATTTGATGTAGGTGTGGGCTCTCGCATGACGTGAGAGCGATGGTGCCTTGAGGTGGATGCGTTCTGAGTTTAAAGAGGATTATTTGGATGCATCACTTTCAAGGGGAGTTTGGTGGGATGACCACTTGGTTTGGAGAGCTAGAGAGGTGCCTTCATCGGTTTTGGTATCGATTTCTAACTCCCGTTTATATTTGCATGCTTTTCATGTCCTTGATTTATAGAATGTCTTGTTTTATTGTTCATTATGCTTATACCATGTTTATTAGATTAGTGATATACATGTTTAGTTATTTGAGAACCCATGTTTAATATGAACTTATATCTTTGTGTTCTCACTTTGTTTTAAACTAATATGTATATCCTAGATCTAATGCATATGCATATACATAATGATCATATGGATGTTTGTGATTTTTATTTTGTTGCTTCATGTTTTGATTACTCGTTTGGATGTTAGTTTTCATTAAAATTAGGATTTATACTTGTACATATAGTAGGCCACAAATAAATCATTATATGTTTGTACTTGAACGCTCATTTGTACCCATTAGATGTGCTAGTATAATCTAGTTTTGATGATTCATGCATTTGACTTGTATTCCTATTTTATCATGTGTTTTCACTTCATGTATATGTCTATTTTGCCAAACCTTAAGATGTACATGTATACCCCTTGAGTCATTTGCTTTACGTACAAATCTTTATTATGGACTCAATTGTGTTTAGGAAGATGTATGTATACCTCTTGTTTTGTCAAAACATACATATGTCTTGAAGTAAAAATTATTTTAATGAAAATTTAATTTTGACGATTTTCATGTTTTCATGTTTTAAAGAAATTTCAATTGAGTTTGATTGCATATTTTCATGATAATGTGTTTCACATGTATCTTGTTCACTCACCTCACTTATTGTTTACTCATGTTTTGTTTCATGAGTCATATTCATGCTTTATTGACTTTGAGT
This sequence comes from Agave tequilana, assembly GCA_038442645.1. Lineage (NCBI taxonomy): Eukaryota > Viridiplantae > Streptophyta > Magnoliopsida > Asparagales > Asparagaceae > Agave > Agave tequilana. The sequence goes on along the minus strand of JAVJIF010025560.1, from coordinate 18,501 downwards.
GTTGGATATCATGTGAGTTTCATGTTTCATGAAAAACATTTTGTTTTATTCCTTACTTGAAGGATTTCGTATTAGTTTATAAAATTTTCTTTTAACTAGTTCGTATTCTTCACATGGTAGAGTTTTCAAACATATCCTATTTTCAAACCTATTTTTGAAAACCCTATCCATTTACGGACGGTTGGTTGGGCGACCATGCCTTGTATATTAATATTGAAAATCTTTTAAACATGAACATGAAATGGGTGAAAAGGATTATGAGTTATACACTTGATATTATTGTTGTTTCAATTGGTATCATTAGATCTTTTCAATTGGTATCAATATTGACATTTCTTGTATACTGATATATTTTTTATGTATGTATGCTTAGACTTCAAATAGTATCAATTTCGATTGGTTTCTAATTTTTCATACATATATATGTTTTATTTGTGCTTACTATATATATCTTTAAGCACAAATTTTGATTATGATAAGCTTGATTTTTAATGACTATCATGTTTCAATTGATTAGTTTTCAATTGGTATACTAATACAAGCTTATGCATCGTTTTATTTGGTATTTCATAAAGAGGGAGAAAACTTGTATTTCATCTTTCAATTGGTATTTTGTTTACCATTGGTTTTATATTCCACTCCCATACTTTATGATGAAAATGATTGAAAAATTAATATTGATTTTTAATTTGGTATCATATGCTTATAAAGAAAAATACCTTACAATTGGTATCAAGTTGTTATTTGTTTACTTTTATTTGGTATCATGTAAAGAAAGATATATTTTTTCTTTCAATTAGTATCATAAAATGTTTTGATTTGTATTGCCTATATGCAACGGGAGCTTAACATCTCTTTTACATATAGATTCATGTTGAGTGTATCTTATATTGAGGAGCTTGACAACTCTTCTTTATGCGATACACGTGTGTAGGGGGAGCTTCACATCTCCTCTTATGCATTGCATATTATGCGTTATGTGAATTAGAGCTTGTCATCCCTCCTTCATGTAATGCATATATGTAGGGAAGTTAACTTAGCGTCTTCCTCTTTATGAATGTATATAGCATATATCCTTTATTGATTTGTTTTATGTCACCCCTTTGTTGATTTTTGCTTTTGACAAAAAGGGGGAGAACATTTTGTTTTTACTTTAAACCTCTTTGTTGATGATTGACAAAAAGGGGGAGAAGTATTTCAGTATATATGCATGTTTTGGAAAAAGGATTTATGTTCATGCATAGCAATAAAAAGAATTTGATATGTTTCATGCTTGTTTATGCATGTTTATCTCCATGTATTTGCATACATGTTTATGAGCTTTCATTGCATATTTATTTGTTTATTGTAATGCATGAGTTAAGGGGAGCTTCTTTGAAGCTTAACTTTAATCCATGCATATATAACTCTATGAGTTTTGTCATCATCAAAAAGGGGGAGATTGTTGGCCCAGAGGCCTTCCACTCTAGTTTTGATGATGATTAACTCATGTAGTTATGTTTACTAATAATCTTATGATGTTTAGTTTCAGATCTTTAATCAAGATATTAGTTGGTGATTAGCTTCAATAAAGGAGTTTTGAAGCCTTTCACTTGATGATTCCAGAGCCCGAGCATCAAGAGCATATATAGCACTCGTTGGAGTCAAGCTCGGTGAATCATAGTTTGGATCGAGTCGACTTGAAGATGGAGTTCGTCAAGAAGACCTCGGTACCTAGTTTTTAGTTTATTTTAGATCCATTTGTAAAGACTAGATAGTGTGATATGCTCAAGTTCACAACACACACACGTTTCATGCTTTGGTTTTTCAGTTTTTGGTTTAACCGATATTGATTTCCATGAATAGATATTATATCAAAACAAGTTTACATGGTTTAAATGTATATTAGATGTGTTCTATATACATATATGCTTCATTTTTTAAACAAACTTAATTTGATGTTTATTTCATGAGTTTGGTGTTTTGGTGTTTTAACAAAGCATATTTTTGGAATTAAAGTCAAAAACATGGATATATATCTATTTCATATATATTGGACTTATGTCAATATGCAACATGCCTAAAAGTGTTTAAATATCATATTTTTGTATTTAGATGAGTTTTGAAAAAAATCAGATTTCCATTTGAAAAACAAAGTTTTGGAAAATACGGATTTTGGTTTTCGGCAAAATTTATAAGTCACAAAAATGATTCAAAATGTTTGAAATTTGTGTTGAAAATTTTCACACAAGTTTATATATCAATGTGTTATGCTAAAACTATTTTTGTGGATTTTTAAGTATTTTATGGGATTTTTTAGAAATAAAAATACCAAGTTTTTCTGTCCCAGAATGCCTTCTGCCAGGCTCTGGCGGTCGACCGGGCCGGTCGACCGGACCCAGAGTCGGTCGACCGGACCGGTCGACCGACGTGCACAAAACGTGCACGTTTGGCCAGCTACTTGGGCCGGTCGATCGAGCGGTCGACCGACTGCAAGCACCCCGCTCTCGGGTGGGGGCGGTCGATCGACCGGTCGACTGTAAGGCGTGGGCGGTTGACCGAGCGGTCGACCGGCTAGAGAGCATTTGCTCTCTGGATTGGGATGGTCGACCGGGCGGTCGACCGCTAGCTTCCAACGGTCAAAAATTTGACCGTTGGCGGTCGATCGGGCCGGTCGACCGCCAGCCACCAAGGCTGACAGATCAGCTTAACAGCTAGTTTTTAATTGGGGCTTTATATACCCCATTGTTTTGAGTTTTTCTCTAAGATTTTGAGAGCCAAAAATTTCTATACTCTCCAGTGTTTTTCAAGGTTTCAAAAAGTGTTTTAAAGCTCAAAGATTTCATCTTTATTTTTGTTTTCAAGGGTTGGAAAAATCAAAGAAAAATAGGATTTTGGGATATTGTTTTAGATCTTCATTTCTATCATTTTCAAGAAGTTTCCCAAGTAGTTTTTCTTTGTTATTTGATTTTCAAAACACCTTGATTTCCACACTTGAGCTATCATTCTATCCTCTCTATAGGATCACTTGTTTTGTGAAAAAAGGAAATTGTTTGTGGTTGAGGAAACCACCAAGTTGTAAACCTTTACTTGCTGTATCCCTCTTTGGTAGAGGTTGATTTGGGTTGTGGTTAGCTCCCTCTTTGGTAGAGGTTGAGGTTGTGGTTTGCTCCCTCTAGTGAGAGGTGGAGTTGATGTTGTATCCCTCAAGTGTGAGGTGGATTGTGGTTGTTTGGCTACGGACCTACCCCTCTTGTGTGAGGTGGTGTTTGTGTTGCCTCGGTGGAGGTTGTATTGATTGGATTGGTGGAGTTCGATACTCCGGTCTTCGGTCGACCCCTTGTATTGCCTCGGTGGAGGTTGTATGGTTGAGAGAGGAGTTCAGTACTCCTAGTGGATTTGTAATCCTTCTCGGTGAAGGCGGGGACGTAGAGCTCGGTGCTCGAACCTCGAAACACATCTTGTTGTTTGCGTTTGATCCATTGACTCTACACTCTCTCTCTCTCTCTATTTGTGCATTGCTTTAATTGTCATATCATATACATGCTTGTGTGTTTGTGTGCCTCACTTGTGCTTAACCATGAGAGCTTCATATAGCGCCTCAACTCTTATTTAGTCCAGAGCCCTTCACGGGTAATTCAGCTACACTCGTTGGCTGCACTAAGTGTTGTAGCAATTAGTTTTTAATTTCCGCATTTAGTTCATTAGATTAGCGGTACACCTATTCACCCCCCCTCTAGGTGTACTTTCAAAGGGTGCCAGTTCACCACACGAAAATACCTGGTGGCCTTCCGGTCGAATCCCAAGAATTAGTTGTACAACATTTGAATGGCCACCATAAACACGGAAGCTATATCGGTACCCATCAATTTCTCCCGTCCGGTGTAAGTTGTTTAATTATTAGAGATTGTCCAGTGATAATGTCCACAAGGTGTCTATAGTCATCCAATATCCATGATTATCCAATTACGGGGATCAACAAGAGTATAATATCAAGAGTCTCCCTATTACAGGGGTTCAAGTATACAGGAGTTCAGGAGTACCAGATGGTAATATTATAATAATCATGTCAAGTCCCCATAAAAGTGATAATCATGGATAGATATTGTAATACAGGTGTAATAGTAATCCAGTCAGGTGTCACAAACATCAGGTCAAGTGTACTAGTACCATGTGAAAGCATATCAAGTAAGTGATAGCATGTCAATTGTCAAGTGTCAGATATCAGGTGTCAGTTGTCAGACGTTAAGTGATAACATGTCAAGTACCGGTGTCAGATATCAAGTGTCAGGAATCAGGTGTCAAGTATAAATATATCAGTGTCAGATTATTAACATATCAGTATCAGGTGAGTTAAATACAGAATTACAGCATCATATGTCAAGTAATCATCTGGTCATGCAACATGATACAGGAGAACAGTATAGTTAAACATTTCAAACTCTTCACAACCATATCTATAACAATAATAATTTAATCTATTAATTAGCTATGCGAAACCGAGCGAAGCGGGAGCGTATCTAGACATATCCAGTACAAGTATAATATCAACTCAATGAATTATAATAACGGCAACATGTATTCATATAACATGTTAATTTTAGAAAATCACTCACATATCATATATCAACTCGCATAATGACACATCATATATCAAAAGCCAGAATAGCATATCCCAGAAAAGGTACTCGCTTAAATTTATATCAAGCCCTAGAATAGAATTAGTAAGGCATGAAACAACCCAAAGAAAGTACTCGCCTAAAATTACCGAAAAATACCGTAAAATCCCGGAACACCAGAAATACGTACACGTCACCAATTCATATATTAAAATATATATAAATTAAATAAATTTTAGAGAGAGAATTATAGAGGAGAGAGGGAGGAGAGAGAAAAGAATGAAAGAGAGAGAGAGAGAGAGAGATGGCTAGAGAGAGTTATAGGAAAGAGAGAGGGGAGGGGAGTGCTGGAAATGAAGGGGCAAATATGAGATAAATGAAAGGGTAAATAGGGAAAGCAAGAAAGAGGGGTAATGTAACGCCCCGATCCCACGGATACGGGGACGTCACTGCAACGCATATACGTAGGTCAGAAGGTGCCCCTACGTATATACGCTAAGCATTAAGTACAACAAGTATCAGAGTACAACACAAAGCGTGGTATATTCATATGCCAACTTACAAGATACAAATACAAGATTATACAAGTTATGATAAGCAACATCACTTTACAAGTGTCTTTTATCACAACCCAAGTCCAAAAGGAACGATTTACAACCAGAAACACAAAATGCTCACGTAATGGATGGAGATCCCGTGAACCAAAAGGAAGAGTCGGGCACGATGGGACTAGAGCTGGTCAGCCTGCTCGCAAAGATAAGCCCGGTCCTCTGTGGAAGGCTCCACTTCGTTCCAAGCCTCGGAATCTGAATATGCAAATCCAAGGGTCAAGACATATAACAACAAATAAAAGATAGCCAAGTGACTAAGGATCATGATTAAAGATAATGGAGTAGTAATAAATAGCAACGAATAACAAGTGATGTAAACTCAATAAGATAAGGTCATATGCAATAAATCTACAATTAACGTCTTATTATTATTACTTGTCTTACTGTGATATCTAGCTATGTGACCCAGCGTTCCAGAGCACATAGATCCATATCCTAGTAAAGCAAGGTTGTTATTGGAAACAGCGGTTGTATCGACGAACTATGTTTACAGTGGGTCCCGTGCATGCCGGGACCACGGTCCAGGGTGTTCCGTTGCTGAAGACGGAACCAGCCGCAAGGCCTAACAGGAGGGTCTTATGTATGCCCTTGTCATGACAGTAAACAGGAAAGGGAGCAAGCACTCCCCTCGGTCCCCTGGAGTACCACAGGTTAGACCGGAACATAATTGTACAATATACCTAAAACCACTGTAAACACGAACACATATCGATATCCGCATATTTCCCCCTGACCCCAATGTAAGTTGGTCTATTTTATATAATAAGTCGGGTATATCATGCTGGTATTTCAGTGATAGCATGAAGGGGTGGTGATACTTCACATTTAACAAGTTATGGAATAGCAATATGTAACATGAGTCATGAAGCATAATAAAGCAAGATCTATCAGGTAACAAGTCATGCAGTACAGGTATGAAGCATAAACAAAGCTAAAACAGTATACAAATATCAGGGAAAGGTCAGAAATTAAAAAGGAAAGGAGTCAGAAAACTGGCCCAGAATTAGGCTGTCGGTCGACCTCCGGTCGACTGCCGGTCGACTGGGGATATAACTGGCGGTCGGCTCCCGGTCGACTGCCGGTCGACCGTGCAGATGCCGTGAGCTCCAGGTTTTGGCCGGTCGACTACCGGTCGACTGGTCCATACTAATTCCCTAAGCCGGTCGAGTGGTCGGTCGACTGCCGGTCGACCGCCAGCTCAAAACTGTGCACGCTGTGCACATCGGTAGAGTGATCGGTCGACTGCCGGTCGACCGACCCTCTGGAATCTGCTACTGTTAAGGCAGAAAATCAGATTTTTAAGGGATTGGTTCTAACAGCCTAAAGATAGGATTTTTACGTTATTAGGGGACCTGATCTATCAACACAAGTACACCACAACAGGGACTAGCCTTAGTGAGTAGATATACACACATGGGGAGGTTGGATTTGAGCTTTGATGACCTAAAAATTGGATTTTTATGGAACCATTTTACAAGAATTACTATCTCAAGTAAATAGAGGGAAATCTAGGTCTTGGTGAGTAAAGATACTCACTTGGGAAGGTTCAATTAGGAGTTTGACCCAATGGAGGAAGAGGGTGGCTACAATCCAAAATCTTGAGTTGAAGGAGTTGCTCTAGGTGTTGCCTTGGGGAGTGATGGTTGAAATTGAAGTCCTTGATGAAGTCTTGGTTGAAGTCCTTGAGATCTTGAGGTGGAGGTGAAGGGATTGGGGTGATCTAGGAGCTAGGGTTCTTGCTTGAAGAAGAAGAGGATTATGGAGAGCTTCTCTCTTGATGAAGTGAAAGAGAAGGAAAAGGGGAAATTTGCAAATGAAAGGGATTTATAGGTTGGGATTATTTCAAAGAGGGTGGAATTAAGGTGAAAGGGAAGGGTTTTCTTGCAAAAGAAGGGGGGTGAGGTGTCCCTCACTTGGCCACTTGGCCAGCCATGGGAAGGAGAGAGAGTGAGTGGGGTTAGGTGAAGGGTGAGTGGGAATTGAGGTGGCACATGAGGTGGAAAATGGAATTTGCAATAATTGAAAAAATGCCCGAAATTCAAGTGTCTCGGAATGATCTGAAATTTTACCAAAAATCAAGAATAATATTTGAAGACTCATGGTGAAATTCGTTTGAAGAAATACTGTATAGTTTAAAATTAAAAATCCCGGAATCAGTTATTTACCGACTCCGAAAGAATTTTCATAAATTCATAAAATTCTCAGAAAAAGTGTATAAGTAAGAAATATGATTCTAAGCAATAAAGTCTAAAGGACTTTCTAAAAATTCCTAACTGTTTGGAAGATAAAAATTCGGAAATCGGTCAGCGGCACTGGCCGACACCGGTTTCGGAGAAATTCATTTTAATTCCAGAAAATTCCAGAAAATCACATAAAATCTAAAATATTGGAAAATGATATTTGAAATTAAAATCGGTCAAATACGGAAGGTAAATCGAAAAATACGATCGAAAGACTGAATACGTATCTAAGTACGTATTCCGGGAGAGGGGTATTACAATCCACCCACCTTACAAAAATTTCGTCCTCGAAATTTCATAAGGTGAAAGATAACAGGAAAAGCAACAGATAGATACGGATACAAGGAAAGATAACGGTAGAGAAGAGTAGAAGGAAAGAGTCTTACCCAATCAAGATGTGAAAAGTTGAGGATAACGCTCCCGGATAACGTCCTCACGCTCCAAGTGGACTCTCCTGGCGCATGCCTGTTCCAAGACACCATTACCAATGGAATAGCTCTGTTCTTCAGCGTCTTGACACTCCTATCCAGAATGGCCATCGGCTGCTCTTGGTATGATAAATCCGGTAGTAGCTCCAGCTCGGAATGATCCAGAATATGGCTGTCATCCCTGACATACTTCCTCAACTGAGACACGTGGAAGACATTATGCACCCCGTCCAAAGATGGCGGCAACGCCAATCTATAAGACACATCTCCCACACGATCCAGGATCTCGAATGGGCCGATATACCTCGGACTTAGCTTCCCACGTGTACCGAACCGGATTACACCCTTGGTAGGTGATATCTTCAAGAACACATGATCTCCGGTCTGGAATTCCAATGGCCTCCTTAGAGTGTCTGCCCAACTCTTCTGTCTGCTCTGAGCAGCCCTGAGATGATCTCTGATAACCCTGACTTTCTCTGTCGTCTGCATCAGGATCTCTGGTCCCAAAAGACTCCTCTCACCGACTTCATCCCAACAAATCGGTGATCTGCACTTCCTTCCATACAATGCCTCAAAGGGTGCCATCTTAATACTTGCCTGATAGCTGTTGTTATATGAAAACTCAGCCAAGTGAAGATGGTCTTCCCATGATCCTCCGAAGTCAATCATGCAAGCCCTCAACATATCTTCAAGGATCTGGATAGTCCTCTCAGATTGCCCGTCTGTCTGAGGATGGTAAGAAGTACTGAATTTCAGACGAGTTCCCAGACTCTCTTGGAGACTCTCCCAGAAATGAGATCTGAATCTGGTGTCTCTATCTGATACAATACTAACTGGAACTCCATGCAGACGAACTATCTCCTTCATATACTTGTCTGCCAGAACCTCTGTCGACTGGCCTACCCTGAATGGTATGAAGTGAGCTGACTTGGTGAGGCGATCAACTATTACCCACACAGCATTATTACCCTTGGGACTCCGAGGCAATGCCGTCACAAAATCCATGGTGATGTGCTCCCACTTCCATTCGGGTATCGGTAAAGGTTGAAGAAGTCCAGCTGATCTCTGATGCTCGATCTTTATCTGCTGGCAAACAAGCACTTGGCAACAAACTGGGCTATCTCTCTTCATAGCATTCCACCAAAAGTGCTTCTTCAGGTCCTGGTACATCTTGTTTCCCCCAGGGTGTATAGAATAAGCTGAACTGTGTGCTTCCTCCAAAATCTTCTGTCTGACTTCTCCTTGGGGAACACAAAGTCTATCTCCAAAATACAATGCACCATCTGGGTGAATGCAGATATCCGACCTCAATCCAGCCTCCACCTGAGCTCTGAATGTCTGCAATCTGGGGTCCTCCTTCTGAGCTTCCTTGATCTCCTCCATCAATGATGACTGGATCTGTAAAGCCATGAACTGCCCGGCCTTATCACCTCCTTGCACTAACATCAAATCCAATCTGATGAACTCCTGAATCAACTCCCTCTGCTGCGTGAGGTGGACTAGCACTCTGTTCTCTGGCATCCTGCTCAGTGCATCTGGAACGGTATTGACTTTGCCTGGATGATACTGCAAGTCAATATCATAGTCCGCCATAAGCTCCAACCACCTCCTCTGCCTCATATTCAACTCCTTCTGTGAGAAAATATACTTGAGGCTCTGTGATCTGTGTATATCAACACTTTGTCTCCAGAAGGTAGTGTCTCCAGATCTTCAAAGCAAATATCACAGCTGCCAACTCCAAGTCATGAGTTGGGTAATTCCTCTCATGAGGCTTCAATTGCCTAGATGCATATGCTATAACATGATCATGTTGCATAAGCACACACCCCAGGCCTTTACCTGATGCATCACAGAAAATGACCATCCTTCCTCTTCCTGAAGGAGTCCTCAAGATTGGAGCTGAAATAAGCCTCTGCTTCAACTGCTCAAATGCTGCATCACATTCTTCTGTCCATATGTATCTCTCCCCTTTTCTGGTGAGCCTGGTCAACGGAGCTGCAAGTCTAGAGAAATCCTGGACAAAGTGCTTGTAATATCCGGCTAGTCCAAGAAAGCTCTTTATCTCAGTCACCGTCTTCGGAACTGGCCAATTCTTCACTGCCTGGACTTTACTAGGATCAACTGAAATTCCTTCTGCTGAAACTATGTGTCCAAGGAAAGCTATGCTGTCCAACCAGAATTCACACTTGCTCCTTTTGGCATGAAGCTGCTCCTGCTGAAGGGTCTGCAACACAATTCTCAAGTGCTCTGCATGCTCCTTATAATTCTTTGAATAGATCAGAATGTCATCTATAAATACAACTACAAACTGATCCAGGTAAGGAGAGAACACTCGGTTCATCAAGTCCATGAAAACTGCAGGGGCATTTGTGACTCCGAAAGGCATAACCAGGAACTCATAGTGGCCATATCGGGTCCTGAATGCCGTCTTCGGAACATCCTCCTTCTTCACCCTCAGCTGATGGTAACCCGACTGCAAATCTAACTTAGAAAATACACGGGCTCCATGAAGCTGATCAAACAAATCATCAATCCTGGGCAAGGGATACTTGTTCTTGATAGTGACTTTGTTCAATTCTCTATAATCAATACAAAGTCTCTTACCACCATCCTTCTTATTCGCCAATAGCACTGGAGCGCCCTATGGTGAAGTGCTTGGTCGAATCAGTCCCTTGTCTGAATATTCCTGCAGTTGCTTCTTCAAGATCTCCAACTCCGTCGGTGCCATCCTGTACGGAGCCTTAGATATAGGAGCTGTCCCTGGAACTGTATCAATGGAGAACTCCACTATCCTCTCCGGTGGAAGTCCTGAAATCTCAGCAAAGACTTCTGGAAATTCATCCCACACTGGCACTCCCTTCTGAACCTCCGAAGTGGTCATCTGAATCTTCTTCTTAGCAGGCTTCACCTCTCCACTAAACTGGAACTCCGGCTGAAGTGGGATTCTGAAATAGATCTTCCTTTCTCTACAGTCAATCACTGCATAGTACTGACTGAGCCAGGTCATGCCTAAGATTACGTCGTACCCCTTGGTGTCTAGTACGAGCATATCTATGGCCAAGATCTTCTCACAAAGTTCCACTGGACAGTCAGCACAAACTCTAGAAGATATAACTACCCCATTCCCTGTACTTATCTCCCATTTGCGGTCTAAAGCCTTAACAGGAATAGAATGTAAAGCTACAAAATGATCGGAGATATAACAGTGGGATGCACCTGAATCGAAGAGAGCGAGAACAGGTATTGAATGAACTCTGATGTTACCTGTAATCACCTCCTCTGAAGCCTCAGCCTCTACTGCTGTCAGGTTGTAGGCCTGACCTCTACCACGCCCTGCTGCCGTCCTGGCTCCTCTCTGCACTGGGCGAACAACATGCGGTGGAGGAAGGGGAAGAGCTCTCCTCATCACTGGTCCCTGGTTCCTCTGCCCCACTGGCCCTGGTAGTACCCTCTGTCCATTCTGCTCTTGAGGTGCCGGCAAGGTTTGGTTAACAAACCCCATTCTCCTGTGTGGACAGGTCTCTACGGCATGGTCTCGTGCTCCACACACCAAACACAATCCGTTTGCCCTCCGGCAATTCTGCTGGGAGTGTCCTGGTTTCTGGCAAAAGTTGCAGATAAGACCTGGTCGAGCCATCTGGTAAGGAACTGCTCTGAATGGCTGCCTAGCCTGGACCTTCGCCGCTCTGGACGGTCCTCCTCTACCCACCGGTACAAACGGCCTCTTCATGGCCTGGTTCTTCATCTGATCCTCCTGCTTCTTCTCTAACCCACGCTCCACCTCTCGAGCAATGGTGAGAACCTCTGAATAGGTCTTCAGCCGCTGGGGCATCAAGAGGACCTGTAAGTCCACCTGCAGACCTTGCTGGAACCGGCTTGCCCTCTTCTCCTCATCCGTCACCATGTACGGGGCAAAGCGGCTCAGTCTGAGAAACTCCGCGGCATACTCATCCACGGACTTGTTCCCTTGCTGTAGTCTGATGAACTGCTCCTCCATGTCCTTCTGAGCAGTAGCAGGGAAGAATCGACTGTAGAAGCTCTTGGAGAAAGTATCCCAGGAGACAGGCTTCTCCAATCTGGCCTCTTCGGCCAACCACCAAGTCGGGCTATGTCCTTCAGCTGAATCTTGGCAACCTCCACTTGGTTCTCCTTAGGCACTCGGGCGGCGTTCAGCAAATCAGTGGTGTCCGTCAACTATTGTTCAGCATCCAATGGTTTCTCGACTCCCGTGAAGATGGCCGGTTGTAGCCGCCGGAAATCTGACACGTTCCCAGGCCTTTGCTCCTTTGGGGCTGCCAACTCCTGCCTGAGGAGCTCAGTCTGCTGCTGCTGGTTCTCCATCATGGTCTGAATGACCTTCAGGATATCAGCACTCTCTCCTCCTACGGTCGATTCGGTACTTGCCCGATGTTGTTACGACCCGATCGCCTCTCCATACCGAAAGGGATAAGATCTGGAATTGGAAACAAATGAAAGGAGTTTAGGACACGAGGAAATGAATCAAGGACGGAATCAAGGAGGACTAGACAACTTTGTACATTGTAGTTGGCATTAGCAAATTACTAGAATTTGTCACTTGATTGTACTTTTAGGTTTGAGAGCCTAGGCTCTGATACCAACCTGTAATGCCCCGATCCCACGGATACGGGGACGTCACTGCAACGCATATACGTAGGTCAGAAGGTGCCCTACGTATATACGCTAAGCATTAAGTACAACAAGTATCAGAGTACAACACAAAGCGTGGTATATTCATATGCCAACTTACAAGATACAAATACAAGGTTATACAAGTTATGATAAGCAACATCACTTTACAAGTGTCTTTTATCACAACCCAAGTCCAAAAGGAACGATTTACAACCAGAAACACAAAATGCTCACGTAATGGATGGAGATCCCGTGAACCAAAAGGAAGAGTCGGGCACGATGGGACTAGAGCTGGTCAGCCTGCTCGCAAAGATAAGCCCGTCCTCTGTGGAAGGCTCCACTTCGTTCCAAGCCTCGGAATCTGAATATGCAAATCCAAGGGGTCAAGACATATAACAACAAATAAAAGATAGCCAAGTGACTAAGGATCATGATTAAAGATAATGGAGTAGTAATAAATAGCAACGAATAACAAGTGATGTAAACTCAATAAGATAAGGTCATATGCAATAAATCTACAATTAACGTCTTATTATTATTACTTGTCTTACTGTGATATCTAGCTATGTGACCCAGCGTCCCAGAGCACATAGATCCATATCCTAGTAAAGCAAGGTTGTTATTGGAAACAGCGGTTGTATCGACGAACTATGTTTACAGTGGGTCCCGTGCATGCCCGGGACCACGGTCCAGGGTGTTCCGTTGCTTGAAGACGGAACCAGCCGCAAGGCCTAACAGGAGGGTCTTATGTATGCCTTGTCATGACAGTAAACAGGAAAGGGAGCAAGCACTCCCCTCGGTCCCCTGGAGTACCACAGGTTAGACCGGAACATAATTGTACAATATACCTAAAACCACTGTAAACACGAACACATATCGATATCCGCATATTTCCCCCTGACCCCAATGTAAGTTGGTCTATTTTATATAATAAGTCGGGTATATCATGCTTGGTATTTCAGTGATAGCATGAAGGGGTGGTGATACTTCACATTTAACAAGTTATGGAATAGCAATATGTAACATGAGTCATGAAGCATAATAAAGCAAGATCTATCAGGTAACAAGTCATGCAGTACAGGTATGAAGCATAAACAAAGCTAAAACAGTATACAAATATCAGGGAAAGGTCAGAAATTAAAAAGGAAGGAGTCAGAAAACTGGCCCAGAATTAGGCTGTCGGTCGACCTCCGGTCGACTGCGGTCGACTGGGGATATAACTGGCGGTCGGCTCCCGGTCGACTGCCGGTCGACCGTGCAGATGCCGTGAGCTCCAGGTTTTGGCCGGTCGACTACCGGTCGACTGGTCCATACTAATTCCCTAAGCCGGTCGAGTGGTCGGTCGACTGCCGGTCGACCGCCAGCTCAAAACTGTGCACGCTGTGCACATCGGTAGAGTGATCGGTCGACTGCCGGTCGACCGACCCTCTGGAATCTGCTACTGTTAAGGCAGAAAATCAGATTTTAAGGGATTGGTTCTAACAGCCTAAAGATAGGATTTTTACGTTATTAGGGGACCTGATCTATCAACACAAGTACACCACAACAGGGACTAGCCTTAGTGAGTAGATATACACACATGGGGAGGTTGGATTTGAGCTTTGATGACCTAAAATTGGATTTTATGGAACCATTTTACAAGAATTACTATCTCAAGTAAATAGAGGGAAATCTAGGTCTTGGTGAGTAAAGATACTCACTTGGGAAGGTTCAATTAGGAGTTTGACCCAATGGAGGAAGAGGGTGGCTACAATCCAAAATCTTGAGTTGAAGGAGTTGCTCTAGGTGTTGCCTTGGGGAGTGATGGTTGAAATTGAAGTCCTTGATGAAGTCTTGGTTGAAGTCCTTGAGATCTTGAGGTGGAGGTGAAGGGATTGGGGTGATCTAGGAGCTAGGGTTCTTGCTTGAAGAAGAAGAGGATTATGGAGAGCTTCTCTCTTGATGAAGTGAAAGAGAAGGAAAAGGGAAATTTGCAAATGAAAGGGATTTATAGGTTGGGATTATTTCAAAGAGGGTGGAATTAAGGTGAAAGGGAAGGTTTTCTTGCAAAAGAAGGGGGGTGAGGTGTCCCTCACTTGGCCACTTGGCCAGCCATGGGAAGGAGAGAGAGTGAGTGGGGTTAGGTGAAGGGTGAGTGGGAATTGAGGTGGCACATGAGGTGGAAAATGGAATTTGCAATAATTGAAAAAAATGCCCGAAATTCAAGTGTCTCGGAATGATCTGAAATTTTACCAAAAATCAAGAATAATATTTGAAGACTCATGGTGAAATTCGTTTGAAGAAATACTGTATAGTTTTAAAATTAAAAATCCCGGAATCAGTTATTTACCGACTCCGAAAGAATTTTCATAAATTCATAAAATTCTCAGAAAAAGTGTATAAGTAAGAAATATGATTCTAAGCAATAAAGTCTAAAGGACTTTCTAAAAATTCCTAACTGTTTGGAAGATAAAAATTCGGAAATCGGTCAGCGGCACTGGCCGACACCGGTTTCGGAGAAATTCATTTTAATTCCAGAAAATTCCAGAAAATCACATAAATCTAAAATATTGGAAAATGATATTTGAAATTAAAATCGGTCAAATACGGAAGGTAAATCGAAAAATACGATCGAAAGACTGAATACGTATCTAAGTACGTATTCCGGGAGAGGGGTATTACAGGTAAAAGAAAGAAGGAAGAAAAGGAGAAAAGAAAGAAAGAAAGAAAGGAAAGAAAGAAGAAAAGAGAGAAAAGGGAAGGCAGCTGGCCGACGGCGCCGCCGGAGGGGGGCGGCGCATGGCCGGAGGGGGAGGAAGGGAAGTGGGGGTTTGGTTGTTGTGTGGTGGTGGTGGTGTTATGTTGTTGTTGTTGATGGTGAAGTTGGCGGTGGTTATTATTGGTGGTGGTGTTGGTTGAAGATGGTGGTGTTGGGGAGTTAGAGGAGGAGGAGGAGATGGAGGTGGGGTGGTGGAAATGAAGAAATTGAGAATTTGAAGGTGAATTTAGAGAAGAAGAGGAAAGTGGAGTGATGGGTTTTGAGGAAAATTGGAGAAGAAGAAGTGAGAATTGAATAGGAGGAAAATGGAAAGGAGGAATGGGGAACTGGGGAGGGCGACGCCAGCTACGGGAAACAGCGGCGCTGGTGGCACTGGTGGAGGCGGCTGTCAAGGTGAGGAAGGAGTTGGTGGGAGAGAGACGGAGATGGAGAGAAGGGAAGAAGAGAAAGAAAGAAATGGAAAATAAAGAGGAGATGGAGAGGGGGGATATGGGAGGAGTAGGGGGTGGTGCTGCTGCTGATGTCGGCAAAGTATGGGGAGGGGTATGGGAGTAGGTGGAGAAGAAAGTAAGGGAAAAGAAAAAGAAAAATAAGAGAACAAAATAATATTATTTAATACGGGAAAATTGACTGTTTTAGAAACGCTTCGAAAAAATTCTTAAAAATAGAAAATAATATTTTAACATATCTGATAAATCGGATTTGAGAAATTCAATCTGATTTTTAAATTAAAATCCTTAATCTTTCGATAATACCAGTCGACACCAAAACCGGTGGATTTCGATAAATTAGAAAAATCTCAAAAAATATATTTAGTTAGAAAATGAGATTCTAAAAGTAATGTGAAAGCCGTTTCTAAAAATTCAATTCTGTTTGAAAACTAAAAATCTGGGAATCGGTCAGCGATGCCGATCGATAACGGTTTGAAGATTGCAAAATAATTCTGAAAAATTTTAAAAATTATGAAAAATCTAAAATATTGACAAATAATGTTTGAAACTGGTCAAATATGACTATCAAAAAGATCAAATCGAGTAATATACTGGGACTGGGTCCCCGGTTCAGACTAGGACCGACTCCTGGGTCCACGATTTCAGATCCAATACAAAACAATAGCACAAATAGTCATAGAATAAAAACAAATACAAAACTAAATTAAAAAATACGATCAAAAAATCAGAATACATATCTAAGTTTGTTTTTCGAGAACGGGGCGTTACATTCCATCCACTTTACAAAAATTTCGTCCATAAAATTCGATAAGGGGAAGATGAACACGGAAATGATAGGAACGAGGATTATACCAATCAAGACATGAATTAACTGAGGGCCGTTCTCACAAATCTACTGAACAGTAAACTCGAGACTTAGACTTTTCTGCACTTTTGTCGTATGTATCGTCGACGGTGCCATAATAATACTGACCTGATGTCTGTTGATAAAAGAATACTGTCAGAACTTCAGAAGACTGACCCATTCTGAATAATATAAAGTGAGCTGACTTGGTGAGATAATAATTAAAACTTCTTTCAGACTGCGAACCAAAACTGATGAAATCCCTAAAAATCCATAGTGCTGAAATCATAATATAATATAAAACCCTGCATGGCATGAAGCTGTCATTGACAAAGAGTCTGTAGTAGAATTACCGATGCTGCATACATACTACTTCTCCAAAAATATACCAGAACACCAAAGATAAAGAAAATCCTGATAATACTGAGGATAATAAAGAAAACCAATAATTAAGAATTTCTATATACAGAGAATTGCTAACTCTGAAAGACATAGCTAAGAATATAGAATAACTATGGAGAATTTTGAATACTGACTTCTGAATGATAACCCGACTGTAGATGAAACATAAAGAGTACTCAAGCCCTGCAAGGTTAGCCGAATGGATCGTTCATATGGATCATGGCGATAGCTCAGATATAACGAGAAAACCCTGTTCATCGGATCCATGAAAACACGCTAGGCGGGAGAAATCTGAGGAGCGGGCTAGAGTACTGATCACTCAAGGAACTAGCCATGGACGAAGCCAAGCCTAGTTGAAGCCATCCGTAACACATCTCAGGCGTTAAGCATTAGGGTGCAGCAGAGCTAACGCTCTGCGAGGCTCGCACTTGGCGGAGCTCACGCGGCGAAGCCAGCGCGTAACCCAGCGCTACATGCTAAGCACCAGGGTGCAGCGAAGCCCCACATCTGGTTAGGTTCACGCGTGGCTAGAACACGACCCTCACTTGGCGAGGCTAGCGGGCCCCGCGGTCTACCAAATCTATAAAGACTGCCAGGAGTTGGTGGCTCTGAGAATACGATCAAGAATCATAATAACTGAAATGAGTCCCGAATTATCTTCTGAATAATAACCTGACTGCAGATCAGTTCTGAGAATACTCGAGTTCCATGAACATGGTAGAAAAATCATGATCGCTACTGAAATAATAAAAATAAAAAATACCATAACTCTATCTGAAAGAAGTCCTGAATCTGAAATACTGTTTCATGCTGACACTCCTCATGTAATGATACAGTCTATCTAATTATATAAGTGATGACTACTCCACTTGCTATACTGATTCCCCATGATATATCCATAAATACAAGAATAAAATGCGAGGCCGAAGAAACTATCCAATATAAGACAATGCGATATACCAGAGTCAAAGAATGTCAGAACAGAATGAGAGCAAATGACATCTATCTTGCCGCTACCCGACCAGTCTATCCATATCTTAAGTTGGTATAAGGACGATGGGAACTGAAAATGAGAAAGAATGAAAGAGATTCAAGAATTAAGAGAAGGATGATCAAGAGGGAATATATAACTTTGTACTTGTAGTTGGATTGTATAACCACGATTCATGTATTCTGGTTGTAAATTTCTTTACCATTAATTTGCCGACTGGTTGTACTGAAGACCTAGCTCTGATACCACCCTGTAACACCCCGATCCCGCGGTACGGAGACGTTATTGCGATGTATATACATAAGACGGAAATACCCTCACATATATACGCTAAGCATCAGTACAGGCAAGAATCAGAGTACGAAAGCACAGTGGTAAATATATTCCAGTAATAATAATACAAGTACACAGTTATCACAAAAACTGATACAATATCTCAAGAATATAAGATCACAAAGAAGTACAAAAGTAGGATGTACAGTATAAAGGACGAGAAAGTACTCACCTATAGCAAGATGAGAATCTCG
>JAVJIF010025559.1:0-54464 GCA_038442645.1 Agave tequilana | reverse complement strand
TTTTAATGTTCATTATGCCATATGCCTGTTTATTAGAATAGCGATATAACATGATTAGTTATTGAGACACTCAAGCTTTATATGAATTTATATTTTTGTGTTCTCACTTTAGTTTAACTAATTGTATGTCCTAGATCTATGCATGTGCATGTACATGTACATGATGATCATATGTATGTTTATGAGTTGTTTTTATTTTGATTTCTATACTTCATGTTTTGATTGCATGTTTATATGTTAGTTTTCATTAAAACTTGATGTATACTTATACAACTAGTGAGCTACAAATAGACTATTATATGTTTGTGCTTGAACGCTCATTTGTACTCATTAGATGTACTAGTATAGCCTAGTTTTGATGATTCATGCATTTGACTTGTATTCCCCATTTTACATGTTTTTCGTGTTTATGTTTAACTTCATGTATATGTCCATTTTGTCTAAACTATTAGATATACATATACATCCTTGAGCCACTTGTGTTCATGCATATACTTTTGTGGACTCGTTATATTGTGTTTTGGATATGTATGTATACTTTAGTTTGAACATGACATACATATACCTTGAAGATTAAATCGTTTTTGATGATTTTCATGTTTCTTTTAAGGAATCTCATAATTGAGCTTAATTGACTATTTTCATGATTATGTCTTTCACACAAAACTTATTTGAGGTTTTCTCTTGACTTTGTTTTCATGAGTCATATATGAGCTTTTTATCTTTTGAGTGTCAATTGTTGAGTGATTTTCATGTTTCATGAAATATATTTTTGTTTTATTCCTTACTTGAAGGATTTCGTACTAGTTTTCAAATTTTTCCTAAAACTAGTTCGTATTCTTCATTATGGTAGAGCTTTTCAAACATAATATATTTTCAAACCTATTTTTGAAAACCCTACCCATTTAAGGGCGGTTGGTTGGGCGACCATGCGTTTTATGCTTATTATTGAAAATTCTTTTAAACATGTGCATGAAATGGGTGGAAGGTAATATGAGTTATACACTTAATCTTATTGTATTTCAATTGGTATCATTGGATCTTTTCAATTGGTATTACTATTGACATTCTTTTTGTATACTCATATAAGGTTTTTATATATGTATGCTTTCACTTCAAATAGTATCAATTTCGATTGGTATTAATTTTTTCATACATATATATGCTTTATTTTTGCTTACTATATCTCTATATCTTTGAGCACAAATTTTGGTTATGCTAAACTTGATTTCTTTAATCACTATTATATTTCAATTGATTATGTTTTAATTGGTATCTTATACAAACTTATGCATCGTTTTACTTGGTATTTCATAAAGGGGGAGAAAAATTTATATTTCACCTTTCAATTAGTTTTGTTATTTTACTCTGACACTTTATGCTAAAAACGATTATAAAAAATGATATTGATTATTTTTGGTATCATATATTTTTTGATGAAAATTACTTTCAATTGTACTAATCTTTACAAATTGGTATCAAGATTATCTATAAGTTTACTTAAAATTAGTATGTTTTATTGATATCAAAATTTTTGATTTATTTACTTACAATTGGTATTTAATTGGTATTTACTTACAATTGGTATCAATTAGTATATTTGTTTTATGTACCACCTTATGTACTTTCAATTGTTATGTCTCTTTGATATCATGATGCACTAATTTGATATATTTTTTTCTTACAATTAGTATCAAGAAAGTTTTTTTTTGATTTCACCCCTTATTGATATTTTTTTGTTTAAGACAAAATGGGAGAATATTGTTTTCTTTGACCCCTTTGTTGATGATTGACAAAAAGGGGAGAAAGATTTTGAGTTTATATATGCATATTTGTGTTTTTTGCATATATTGAGTTTTTGCATCTTACAATAAACAATAAATATATGAGAAAAATGATTTTGAGAATTTAAAACAAAAAAGGGGGAGAAGGTTTTTGAAACATATGTTTGTTTTATGCATGTTTCTCGCTCCTAGTTGATGCATACATTTGTTTAACATCATGTGCTTCATTGAATATCTTATGTTTATTGCTATGCATGAGTTAAGGGGGAGCTTCTTTGAAGCTTAACTTTAATCCATGCATATATAACTCCATGAGTTTTGTTATCATCAAAAAGAGGGAGATTGTTGGCCCAGAGGCCTTCCACTCTAGTTTTGATGATGATTAACTCATGTAGTTATGTTTACTAATATTCTTATGATGTTTAGTTGCAGATACTTAACCAAGATATTAGTAGGTGATTAGCTTCAACAAAGGTGTTTTGGAGCTTTTCACATGGTGATTCAAGAGCCGAGCGTCAAAGTTCATATCTAGCAGTCATTAGAGTCAAGCTCGGTGGATCACGTTTGGATCGAGTCGGCTTGAAGACGGAGTTTGTCAAGAAGACTTCGATACATAGTTTAGATTATGTTTTAGATCTATTTGTTAAAGATTAGATAGTGTGATATGCTCAAGTTCACACACACACGTTTCATGTTTTGGTTTTGGTTTTGGTTTTCGGTTTTTTGGTTTAACCGATCTTGGTTTTCATAAATAGATAGAATCAAAACAAGTTTACATGGTTTAATGTGTATTGATTTGTTCTATATACATGTATGCTTCATATCTTAGACAAACTAATTTTGATATGCCTATTCATGTGTTTGGAGTTTTGTGTTTTAACAAACATATTTTTGGATTTAATATCAAAAATATTGATATATATCTTTATATGTATATTGGAGTATATCCATATACCACATGCTTAAAAGTTGTTTAAATATCATGTTTTTGTATTTGGATGAGTTTTGGAAAAATCGAATTTCCATTTGAAAAATCCAAGTTTTAGAAAATACAGTTTTTGGTTTTCGGTAAAATTTTCATAACACAAAAAGAGTTCAAAATGTTTGTAACTTGGCTTGATTTTTACTCAAACAAGTTTATATATCAATGTATTATATGAACTTATTGTTGTGGATTTTTAGAGAATTTTATGGGATTTATTTTGTATTAAAAAACCTAGTTTTACAAGTCCTAAATATTTCTGCCAGGCTTTGGCGGTCGACCGTTCGGGTCGACCGGACCAGGAGCCGGTCGACCGGAGCGGTCGACCGGACGTGCACAAGAATGTGCACATGGCCGTGTCAGTTGGCCAGTCGACCGAACGGTCGACCGACTGAAGGCAACCCACTTTCGGGTCGACCGGGCGGTCGACCGGCCAGAGAGTCGTTGCTCTCTGGTTCAGGGCCCGGTCGACCGGAAGGCTCAACTGTCAAAAATTTGACCGTTGGCCGGTCGACCAGACGGTCGATCAGAAGGCCAATTCTGGCCTAGCAGCAGCCAACGGGCAAATCTGTTTTTGGCCTATTTATACCCCATCTCTTGGCTGTTTTGGGTAAGATTTTTAAGGAGAAAATTTTCATACTTTTCAAGTATTTTCCAGCAAAAAGTTTTGGGTTCAAAATTCTTAATCTCTATTTGTTTTTAAAGTGTTTTTATTTCAAAGAAAATAGTCTTTTGGGAATTGGTTTTTGGTCTAAAAATTCTATACCTATTTGGAGATTTCCCAAGTGATTTTCTTTGTTCAAAACACTTTGTTTTTCCACACTTGAGCTTATCATTCTATCCTCTCTATAGGATCTTTGTTTTTGTGGAAAAGAATTAGTTTGTGGTTATGGTAACCACCAAGTTATAAACTTCCTACTTTGTGTTATCCCTCTTAGGTAGAGCTTGATTTTGGAGTGGTGGCTTTGTGCCCTATCCCTCTAGTGAGAGGTTGATTGGTTGTATTGGCTTTATGCCTATCCCTCATTTGTGAGGTTGATTTGTGTGGCTTTATGCCTAGCCTCTAAGTGTAGAGGTTGTGTTATAATTGAGAGAGCAGTTGTGTACTCTCAGTTGTATTTGCCCCAAATCCTCAGTAGAGGTTCCCTGTGTGGGAGTCCTGTGTGGACAAGTTAGTGGATTGAAAATCCTTCTGCGTGAAGGCGGGGACGTAGAGCTGGGTGCTCGAACCTCGAAACAGAACTCGGTGTTTGCGTTTGATCCATTGACTCTAACTCTCTCTTTACTATTGTGCCTTGCATCATTTCATATTGCTTATTCATTATATGCTTGGCTTGTTTGTGTGTGCCTCACTTGTGCTTAACCACGAGAGCTTTATATAGCGCCTCAACTCTTATTCAGAGGAATCAAGAGGAGTTAGTTCAGAGCCCTTCACCGGGAATTTGGCTACACTCATTGGTTGCATTTAAGTTTTTAATTTTCGCATTTAGTTCATTAGATTAGCCGTACACCTATTCACCCCTCCTCTAGTGTACTTTCAAAAACTCTATAATGAAAAATATATAAATCTTGTGTGTGAGTGTATATGATACTTGAGCAATCCACCAACTAATCTATCCTTTACATTTTATCTAAATACAAAATCTTACTAAAAGCAAACCTAACACAAGTCTTCTCTTGAAGGTCTTCACTTGAAAATCTTCTTCTCCTTCTTGACTTGGTCCAAACAATGATCCAATGAGTTAGACTCCTCTTGAGTACTTGATTTGGTCTTGATGCACAAGCTCTTGAATCAACACATGCTAGCTCTAAAACTTGACTTGAAATTCTTTGTTGAAGCTAAACACCTACTAAGATCTTGATCATATATCTGAGACTAATTAAACACAAGATCATTAGTACTATAACTACATGAGTTAATCATCATCAAAACTAAAGTGATGGACATTTGGACCAACAATTACTAATTATCTAACCTCTTACTTGATAATCCACATGAATCTAATAACATCTGCAAGGTCTTCTTTCTCTTGCAAGAGTCATAAATAGCTCATGATGATAGATTCTAACATTCTAACTTGCTAACAAGCTAACTCTCTTATTTCATGCTTGCTTTTAACGGTTTTGATGATCTAACGTGTGCATTAGCTTGTTCTCAATGCAAGTTTGAATGTGAAATGTGCCATGTTTTGTATCGTCTCTTGAAAAAGTCAAGGATTAGTGATGGCCAGAGATCCATGTGAAACAACTATCACTAAGAGGTTAGTATATTAGTGGAGTCATTAGTAGTTAGTAGCCATGAATTTTTTCTCTTTTTATCTTGTTTTAAAAACTAATTTCAAAACTCTTTTATCATTTTTCTATCGTTGTTTTTCACTCCTTCTTAGTTCACCATTGTTTTCATCTTCTTCATCACAAGTTCATTTCTTTTTTATTTTCTAAATCCACTTTCTAAATCACTTCACAAAGTTTTCCTTTCACCTTTCATATTGATTCTTTTCGTGTTCACCATCACTTCTATTTTCTTGTCTTTGTTTTGCTGATTCCAAACCACTTCTCTATTATTTTCCGTCACCGATTTCATTACCTTCTTTACCTATAACTTCTAGTTTTCTTTTCTTTTTCTTTTCTCTTTCTTTAACAAAGAAGAACTTGTTAACAACTGATGTGAATGAACTGTTAATACTTTTATCGTCTCCCGTCCCTGTGGATTCGATCCGTATAGCCAATATGCTATAACAAAAGTAATAAGGAAGCCAAAACACATACATTTACCAATTTAAAAATACACATTTTCGTACACAGTTTCTTTACGATATAAAAAATGGCGTTGTTATCGGGATGGGAATGGTTTAAACTCACGTTTTTGTTAATATTTTCTTCTTTATTTTAGTGTGCAGGTCAATTTTTAGAGAAACTGAATATTGCAGAACACCCATTAGCACTGTAGTTCACTGCTCTTGAAAGCCGGGACCCAGCTTCCACAGAAAAGCCGTGCAAATGCGACTTTAGCCTCATTTTCACTGCAATTTTATGACAAATCTGTCTCTTGTTTTGCTGGAATGTGCAATTTGTAATAACTAGTGGACTTGTATTGTTATTTTTCTATTTTGATTGCCTTCACACTACAATAATTAAGAGCAAAAATCAATAATTGGCTTCTTTTAAAACGGTTTAGACAATTGCATTTAGGCACGTGTCAAATTTCATTCCAATATACTATATTTTATTTTGTTATTTTGATATGGACTAAGGGGTACACATGGCATTGCATATAGCATATGACAAATATGTGGGTGATTTATTCGCTTTTGTGTGTTATTTTTGTCTATGTTGCACACTTGCACGAATTGGACTTAAGGGCATAACCCAATACAAGATAAGGTGGGAAAGTCAATACCCTTCCTTAACCCAAAAATCACCTCCCCACTCACACAACCTAAGGCTAAAATAAAAATTGATAGACGTTGGCACTTAGAGACATCTCAGACTCATTAAGAGATTGACTGAGGGTGAAACTTATGAGAATCATACTCTTGCCTGATTGGTGTCTAAGGTTGGAGATTAAGAGGTTAAGCCTCAAAGATCCGGTAGTTTGACGTAATTATGGCCCGCTGCTTAGCACGGATACCTCCCACCGCATTTTGCCCCTACCTGACCGATTAGCTCGTAGTCGGGTTCATACAACAACCTCACCCGGGTAATCAACCAGTTAGGAGTTTTCTAGGTCTAGGTCAACCCTAGTATAGGCTTGGTTTTTTTTCCTTCTTTTGTTTGTTTGTTTGCTTCTTCTTTTTTGTTTGTGCTTGTTTGAGAAATGAATTTCAACAACAATTCTTTCAATCCTAATATAAATGCATATTTCACCCCAACCTCATTTGACTCGAATAAATCCAACCCGGCATTTAACAACATGGACAAACCAGATAAGCCAGATTGGATCTATTCGACTCAATATAACTCATACCTCCAATCTTATGACCAACATTTTCAAAATAATTTCAACTCTTTACAGAGTTGATGGGATTCATCTCCCCCCTAATTTTTAACCACCTTGTCCACAATTTTCACAATTTTCACAATATTCAGTATCTGATTTTGCTTCCTATACTCCTTTTTCAGAACCACTAATTGAAGAAAAAATTGAATTAGAAAAGAGTATGGAAGTCGTACAAGCCATGATTGAGTCCTAACAAAACAAGCTCGACTCACAAACTTTTTCACATCATGCTTCATATATTCCTTCTCTACAACAACCCATAAAAGAAAAATCTGAGTTAGAAAACAGTATAGAAGCCATGCAGGAGGCCAAACGAAAATTTCAAGAAATGTTGGCCTCCCCAATTCCATAATATTTTCAAGAGTCATACTCAGTTCCACCTCTTCAAAATGCCCAATCATCAAACTTGGACATGAGTATAGACTCTTGCGTGAGTCAGAGCGACAATCTCAAAACATATCGGACTCACCGTTTCACCAAAATTTTCAAAACCAACCTTCATACCCATTTTTTCAAGCCTAATCGCAACAAAATGCTGAACCAATCGACTTTGAAAAGATGATTGAAGTCATGACTCAAGTTCAAATCGCTTATAATTAGGAAATAGATATAATGGTCAACACTCTCCTTTCCCATTCCTAACTATTCTGTTAGGGCCCAAGAATCATGTTGTTTTGAAAATCAAGCTTCAATTTCATCATACCCATTGAACTTGACCAAAATTAAAATTTTGAGAACCCCATTGACATTTTGCAAGTTATCCCTTTCCTGAGATTGAACTTAGTATGAATGTGATTCTGAACTTCAACTTGGCAATTCAATTTCACTTCTTGACTCAATAATGACTCCGGTGTCTTTACCTAATTTTCATTACTTCCCCAAGCAGTATTGGATCATGTGCCAGTCCAGCGTGAAATTGAATCACCAATCTTTTATGAGTAACATATTGGACTTGACCAATACCATACTTATGAAAGTCTCATTGACAAATTGGCAAGTTCACATTTTTATGAAATTGAACTCAATCAAGAATATGACCCAGATTTTCAAATTTGTGATCCAGTTCAAATTTCTGAATCAATATTGACTCCTATTTTGTTACCCAATTTGAGCAACATTCTAGATTCAATTTTGATTTTCATACCTGTCATTCTTGAACTTAAATCACCATCTTAGAAAGTCACATTCTGTTGTGGGGAATGAATGTGGACTAGAGTTTCAACTTCTTGATTTGGACCCACTTCCTGAATCAATTTTGACTCCCGATTTTTCACTTGACTTTAGTCAATTTTCTGAGTCGATTATAGTTTCTGTACTTCCTGAGCCTAAATCATTCATTCTATCATTTTACACTCCATTTTGGGACAAAGGTTTTAAAAATAATGACTCTAAAATTATTTTTAACATTTGGAAATTAGATGGGGTAATATTCATAATAAAAATCATTCATATGTACATCATAATTGTGATTATATTAGAGAGGTCATTTTTGGGTTCCTGCAAACACCAGGTAATTTTGATTGGGCCGTATTTTGTGCACCAATTATACCTCCACCAGATCTAACACCTTGAGGTGAATTCTCCTTCCCTCTGTATTTTCATGCGTACATACATTCACGATGCATTGAGGACAATGCATGAGATAAGTATGGGGGAGGGTCTACAAATGTAGAGTTTTAAGATTTTCTTTCTTTTCACTTCTTTTATGATATTTTTAGAAATCTTCCTCTTGTATAAAATTTTTCCTTTTTAAAATAACTTTTTGAAATAAGAGACAAAGTTTTGATCTATTTTTAAGAAAATTAAATAATCTTGAAAATTAATGACGCCTTAATTATGACATCTTCAAGCTAGTCGAAATTATGGATATTGTTTAAAATTATAGGCTAAGTAAAATAGATTGAAAAGATAATTTGATCTTGAATTTTTACCTTAGAAAATATGCACTTCACACTTACACATTTTTGGAATAGAAACAAAGACCTAAAATGTCATAAAGCAAAAATAAATAAAAAGAAAAAAATCTATGGTATATATGAATAAAAAACTACTTATTAAAGCTGGACAACTATGCCTCAAGAAGCATGATTATTCACGACTAACAGTGGTCAAAAAATAAATAATCCCCCTAAGTTTTGTGGCCTTATTTACTCAAGTCCTTAAGTCCGAGGGATGATTTCGCATCTGGTGCCCTAAGATCGTCTGATTTGGGAGTCATCGGCTAAAAGCTCACTACCCGGGTAAATTAGAAAGCCTAATTAAACTAAGAGAAGAAAAAAAGAATATATATATATATATATATATATATATATAATATATTATATATATATAATATATATATATATATATATATATATATATATATATATATATATATATATATATATATATATATATATGCCTTGATGGTTAGAGTTGTAATCACAGAAATCTTCACTATCACAAAGTGCATGTTATCTAGGTATTATGAAAGATCAAATTATTCTATTCAATTTTGAATTCAACTTTAATTGAAGATAAAATCTTGCATATAGACTAAGTTTAAGAAAGAATAATTTTTGGTAGACTTATGACTTTAGATCGCTTAAATTTTTGCAAAAATATTTCGAAAATTTTTCTCTCTTTCAAAAAAGCATTTTTAAAGCACTAACTTTTGTTTTCTTTCTTCATAGATTTCATGAGTGTAATCTGCTAAAAACTCTTTGGAGATAAAACTCTTCCTCTAGGAAAAAAACTAAAGGTTTAACGGCTTATTGCACACGCTCAGTGCAATCGCGTCAGTGGTGTAATAATATTTATAGTTTATTTTTTTTTTTCTTGTTTTGCTTGGGATGAGTAAAAGAAAAGTGTGGGGGTGTGATTAGTAGACAATTTTGCATCTCATATCGCATTTCCTACCGATTTATGAATAAAATATCGCTTCTAAAACTGTGTTTTTGATTTATTATGCAGATAACCAAGAGTCCACGTGTAAGATCACATAAAAGCCTAATTAAACTTAATTTCGGGTAATTAAATCATATTACTTAGACACCAAGATAGAAAGCTTCTAGAAGATGCATTGGATCCAGAAATTGGGGACGAATCTGAAGAAAATAGGATTCAATTTACCCAAAAATAGAGATATCTGCAAGGTTTTTGCAGCTGGATGAACCACATGCCAAAACCAACCAGGGACGTAAGTCCCTGGTATTGCTGTGAAAATGCAGCATTTTGGTGGGTTCACGCATCGATCTTCGACGCGTGGCCTCTTCTCGCCTTCCAAAGTCTTCCTATGCCTATAAATACTGCAATTTTAGACCAGAGACGAGGTTAGAGAGCTGTAGGTTAAGATTTTCTCTCATTTAGTGTAATATAGTGTTCTTCCTCTTCTTTTTTTGTATTTCCTTTTTATTTTAGATCATGTATTAGAGCAGAACTTGATTCAGGAGAGAAAAAGAGAATTGAGTGACAATTTATAAAAGCTTCTTCTTTTCCTCCATGGTTTCTTCCCTAACATCTAACATGATTAGCTAACTTTCTTTTCATGACAATCTAACTACTAACTACTAATCATCTAACCTCTTACTTGATAATCTACATGAATCTAATGACATCTAAAAGGCCTTGCTCTTGCAAGAGCTATTGATGGCTCATGATGATGGATTCTAACATTCTAACTTACTAACAAACTAACTCTCTCTATTTCATGCTTGTTTATAATGGTTTTGATGGTCTCATGTGTGCATTAGCTTGTTCTCAACGCAAGTGTGAATGTGAAGAACCATTTCATGTGCCATGCTTTATATCGTCTCTTGAAAAAAATTAAGGATTAGTGATGGCCAAGGATCCATGTGAGGCAACTATCATTAAGAGGTTAGCATGTTAGTGGAGTAATTAGAAGTTAGTAGCCATGCATTTTCTTCTCTTTTTATCTTATTTTAAAAACTAATTTCAAAACTCTTTTATCATTTTTATATCGTTGTTTTTCACTCCTTCTTAGTTCACCATTGTTTTCATCTTCTTCATCACAAGTTCGTTTCTGTTTCATTTTCCAAATTCGCTTTCTAAATCACTTCACAAGTTTTCCTTTCACCTTCCATATTGTTTCTTTTTGTGTTTCACCATCACTTCTATTTTCTTATTTTTATTTTACCGATTCCAAAACCACTTCTCTATTGTTTTCACTTCACCGATTTTATTGCCTTCTCTACCTATCACTTCTAGTTTTCTTTTCTTTTCTTTTTCTCTTTCTTTAACAAAGAAGAACTTGTTAACAACCGACGTAAATGAAATGTTAATGCTTCTATCACATCCCGTTCATGTGGATTCGATTCGTATAGCCAACATGCTATAATGGAAGTATCGAGGAAGCCAAAGCACACACATTTACCGATTTAAAAATACACGTTTTCTTGCACCGTTTCTTTATGATCAACTATTCTTAAGGAAGATTATATCTAGTATCATTCTAAAGATATCTCTCTTTTTTGTCATGAAATTCTCCCTAATCTAAGCTATAAAGAAAGCATGATTAAAAAAAGCCATAAAAACGCAGATGAAAGTAAATAAAACAATTAAAGCAAGTACAAGTAAAAAGAGGTAAATTAAAGAACAAAAGAAGTTTTGTTAAGCTGTCACCATCAATTACAAGCACTCTGTCTTCTCTTTATAATTCTCTCTCAAATTGAAAACTATAATGAACAAAGAAGAATCCTAACCCCAAAAACTTTCTTCAGAGTTGTTCTGCAGAGTCGTGTCCCTCTGCCTTTGGGGTATGCAGGTATTTATAGGAGAATTAGGATGAGAATAGACGTACGAAAATAAGAGGTGGCCTCCCCCAGATTCAAATAAAATGCCACGGAAACGCTGCGTTTCCCGCATTTTCGTCGCATTATCCTGGCTGTAGCGCTAGGATCTGGGAGCCGATCGTCCGTTGAATCATCCTCTATCCTTTTATCTTCTTAGATTTTAAATATCTACTTTGAATTTGATGATCTGTCACTTTATCCTCAGTGACACCGATAGGGTCTTCAAACAATCTATTTTTTCCTTAAAATTTGATGATATTATTTAATCTGATATATCCAGTTTTCAGATAAGATGGCTTTTAGAACCTTTGGATTTGAGTCAATCTCCTTTCTTTTGAACTTTTAGATTTAATTGAATAAATCTGTCAATAACTCTCTCTTCTTCCTTAATTACCCTGCACGTCACTAAACATGAAATTACAACATATAACAAAGTTTTATTATAAAATAAATGCAGAAATGTGACACGTGATATTAAATATGCAATGTACGTGTACGATCAGGTGGTTTGCCGATGGTCCACGCTTCTGCCGCGCATCTCTGATCAGCAACCGGGAGAATCCACGAGCTCCAAGCTCCAAGATCTGAACATGCAGGTCTAGGGGAGTCAGAACTCTGTTGGCCCAAAGGCCCATCACTCTAGTTTTGATGGTGATTAACTCATGTAGTTATAATACTAATGATCTTGTGTCTATTTAAGTTTCAGATATATATCAAGATTTTATCGGTGTTTAGCTTCAACAAAAAATTTAAGTCAAGTTTTGAAGCTAGTACGTGTTGATTTAAGAGCTTGCTCTTCAAGATTGCATCAAATACTCAAAGATAAGTCTAGTTCATAGATCAAGTTTGGATCAAGTCACGATGGAGAAGAAGATTTTCAAAAGAAGATTTTCAAGGCTTGAGTCTGAGTTTGTAAGTGTTAAGATTTTTATTTTAGGATAAAATGTAAAGAATAGATTAATTGTGGATTGCTCAAGCTCTGACACACACAAAAAATTTATATATCATTTTCATAACAAATAGTTTTAGTCCTTGAAAATTTAGTTTCGGTTTTGGTTTTGAGCTTTGAAGAATACATATTTTGGTTTCATGAATAGATTTCATCAAAAAAAGTTTATTTGGTTTATATGTGTATGGATTCTATCCATGCACATTGTTGCTTCATATTATTTAAAAACTTATTTTGATGAGTTTAGTTCATGTGTTTAAGTTTTGTATTTATCAAAACTTATTTTGAGCTGATTATCAAAAACAAGTATATTTTATCTTCTATGTGTATTGGATGTTATCCATACACACTATGCTTCAAAAGTATTTAAATATCTTATTTTTGCCTTTGTATAAGTTTTGAAAAAAAATCTGTTTTTCATTTTGAAGTTGATTTTTGAAAAATACGGTTTTCAGTTTAAGCCTAAACTTCTATATTACAAAAATAGTTCAAATTATTTGTAATATGTGTTGATTTTTGGTCACACATATTTGTACTTCAAAGTATTTACTTGAACCTATTTTTGTGGAACTTATGGAATTTAATATAAGTTTTAAGGATTTTTACAAGTCCAATTTCCTATCTTTAAAAACCCTGATTTGGGCTGCTGGCGGTCGACTGAACTAGGGCTCAATTGATCGAGCGATCGATCGACGTACATAAGCCCATGGCCTTAGGGCCGGTCGACCGTGCGGTCGACTGATCCAGAGAGTTGCTTTCTAGATCCGGCCCAGGTCGACCGAGCTGTCGACCGACCAAAGAGCTTTGCTCTCTGTTTTGGCCACGATCGACGAGCAGTTTACCAATAGGGCAATGACCATGGTACGTCGACCAGGCGGTCGACCATCAACCTCAACGGTCTGAAATATGACCCTCGGTCGACTGGCTAGAAAACTGAGCCCAGCAGCTAGTTTTCTGAAGCCCCATTTAAAGGGCTATTTTGGCCAGTTTTTGGTAAGATTTTGAGAGAAGTTTTGAGGCTAGTTTTTCCCAACCATTAACAGAGTTTTCTCTACAAGTTTTTGAGCTTAAATTCCATATCAAAAATGTGTTTTTCAAGAGTGATTCTCTTATGTTTTTCAAAAGCAATTCTTAAGTTTTTACCACAAATTCTATCTACTTTTCTTACACAAGCTTGAGCTTTTCATTGCTATATTTCTTTTTTAGGATCCTTGTTTCGAGAGAGTTTATTTTTGTGATTAGGAGAAGTGATCACAAGTATTCCATCCCTTAATTTTAGGAGTTGTAGAGGTGTGGCTCGGCAAGCTAGTAAGCTTGCGTGTGCTGTTCTTGCGAGAACAAGTGAGGGACTTGCGGGTCTAAGAGTTCTTGAGGGAGCTCATGTAGGTGTTGCAGTACCGAGTGATCTTACGGATCATTTTTAGTGAAGATCCTTCATAGTGGTGAAGGCGGGGACGTAGAGCAAGTGTGCTCGAATGTCGAAACAAATCTCTCGTGTTTGCAATTGCTTATCTCTCTAACTTGTGTTTATATATCTTGCATGCTTTTATTGTTAATATCCTTATATGCTTGATATACTTGTACTCAATTGAATAATACTTGGGATTGTTTGCTCACACATGTATTCAACTAAGAGAGTCATAGTGGCACCTCAACTCTTAATTTAGAGGATATTGAGGAGATAGTCCAGAGCCCTTCACCGGGGATCCGGCTACACTCTTTGGTTTATACGTTGTGTGTAGTTTTAATTTGTATAAATAGTTTTAATTCCGCATTAGTTGGCATTAGATTAGCTAGTCACCTATACACCCCCTCTATGTGAACTACAAGTGATATCAGAGCTTGATACTCTTGATTTGGGTCTAACAATCTTGAGTTAAAGATTCTATTTTTGCTAATTACAATATTTACATACTTATACATGGATTTTCTTGCACCTCCTATGTTTGACATTCTTAACCTCTAAACTTGAAAAGTTAAGATGTCTATGTATCTCAAGGCCCTAAGTATTCATATCTATCTTGTCATTATTAAAGATTCATATTGTTTAATAGCAAAAATCTTGAGGCTAATGCAGAAGCCATTTATGCTTTAAAGTCAACACTAAATGATGAATATTTATCTAGGGTTTCTAACTTTGATTCGACTTTTGTAGTATTGAACACTTAAATCTCCCTTAATGAACAAAAGCAATATTATATGGGGAATGACTCAGATAATGGAAGTGCTACTTCCGACATATGCTATATGGTCAAAGAGGATGACCCCCTGAGGTAAATTCTAACTCTGAGCTTGATGAAGATGTTGACATGACATATGATGAGCTTGCCTTATTTTATCAACTTCTTAAAAAAATATGAGTTGTTGAAGAAAGAAAATGATTCTTTTAAATAAATTTAAAATTATTTCAAAAAAAATGAATCTTTGAAAAATCAAGTTAATTTGATTTCTAAAGAAAAATAGAATGTTTTAAAGGAAAATGTCTTTGAAAAAGAAAATTATTTTGAAGGAAAAAGAAAATATTTCTATTTCTGAAAGAAAAAAAATTTTGTTTCTCATGCTCATGTCTTTTCTTCTAAAATTAAAATGATATTTCTATTTTGAAGAAGAACATTGATTGTTTGAGCTCCACTTTGAGCCAATGTGCATTTAATCACAATAGATTAGAATCCATGTTTAGCAAAAAATAAGTTTCACACATGTACATCCTACACGGCATACATCTCATGCACCCCATACTCACACTCATAACACTCATATATATGCTAGAGTATACATGTACACATTGTGGCCACAAAGGCCATCTTGCAAAATTTTATTTTGATAGATTAAATTCTTTCAATTTTGCAATAAAAAATGTTTGGGTTCCCATTGTCACTAACCCTCATGGACCCAAAAGAATATAGGTACCAAATTCTCAACACTTGTTTTTAATGTAGGTGTGGGCTCTCACAAAACACGAGAGATTTGGTGCCTTGGTGGTGGATGCATTTGGAGCTTGAAGGACACACCAATTTGATGCATCACAATCAAGGAAGTATGGTGAGAGGACCGCCTCATGTTTTGGAGAAATGAATTGGTTGCATCGGTTTTGGTAACCATTTCATCCTCCTCTTTAAAAATATTTTTAATGCTTATATGCTTGTGTAATAATCTAAACTCTATCATGTGTTGTTTTATACTTAAGGATGAGTTGAAAGGTTGTTATACTATGCATGTATTTTTGAAAAAATTTCAATGAATTTACATGCCTATTTTTGTATTCATGTTTTTATATGCTTTAGTTAAAGCATATTTTGATTTAAATGTCTATATCATATGATATGCAAATCGTGTTAAAACTTGATTTATACATGTACAATTTATGAGTTACATACTATACATGCTCTATTTCTATTGTGTACTCATTTGTTATTTGATTGTACATTGTATGTCCTAATTTTGATGATTCTTGTATGATTATATGACATATCATGTTTTTGAGAAAAAATTTCATGTTTGTTTTTTTTGTTTTTTAGCCTTAATGATTTATCTCCATGACTTTGTCAATTATATGATTTTTAAGCACTCAATATATATTTTGTGTTTACTCATGATTTGATTTTCATGAGCTTATATATGTGTTTTATAGATTTTGAGTGTCACTTCTTGTGTATTTAGCATGCTTCATGGAATATATTATTTGATTTTATGTTTTGAAGGATCTTTAACTAGTTTTTCAAAAACTATTTTAAACTAATTATTTATTCTTCACTTGGTAGTGTTTTCAATTTATAATTATTTTTAAAACCTTATTTTTAAAAACTTCTACTTTCAAAGGGCGATTAGTTGGGTGATCATACTTTGTGTGCCTTATTGAATATATTTTTAACATGTTTATCATAAGGGTGGATTGATATGAGTTATACACATGATCTTCATGTTGTTTCATTATTTTGTATACTCATATGTATTTTCTCATATATGTATGCATTAAATTGTTGGAAAGAGAGAGTTTACTGATGGGGAAGTTGATTAGGATCGTCGAGGGGTCGTCGAGTGATCGCCGAGGAAGTCGACGACGAAGACGAAGGGAAACAGCAGCAGAAAACAAGCAGCAGCAGCAGAACAGGTTCAGCGGTCGACGGGCCGGTCGACCGCACATGCACAACGTGCACAGGATTTGAGCGGTCGACCGGCCGGTCGACCGCAACACTCTATCTGCAGAAGACAGAGCTCTCGGGTTGTTTCGGTCGATCGGACCGGTCGACCGGAGAGGCTTTCTGCAGGAACCCAACTCTCGGGTTGTTTCGGTCGACCGGACCGGTCGACCGTAAGAGGGAGTCGGTCGACCGGACCGGTCGACCGACAGTCGGGTTTGGGCTGAAATCTGCAGTTCGGAAACCTGTTGTATTTAAGGGCTGCTATTGTTTTCTAGGGTTAAGAATCTTGAAGAAGAACCTGCGGGAATTGTAGTTGCTCTGAGTACTCTTGCATTCAAAGAGACTTAGAGCCATTGTAATCATCTTCCTAATTGAAACTCTCTCCGTAGATTGCCCCGAGGACGTAGGCATTCAGGCCGAACCTCGTTAAATCGTGTGTTTTGTGATTGTGCGTTCTTCTCTTGTGATTTCTGTGATTTTGAGTGTTCTTTGTGGTTGTGGAGATTGTGTGATCCTCTATTGGTTGTTGTCGGTGCGCACAACAAGTAGTATCAGAGCTTCAGGCTACGCTTGGGATTCTGAGGATTCAAAGGGCTCCAGATCTGATCAGGTGGAGATCGTGTGTCGATCTTCAGGTCAGAGGTATTGGTGTTCGAGGAGATCGTGTGTCGATCTCAGGAGGACGCAAGGAGGGCTTGTTGAATTAGTGTTTGGAGTAGATCCGGTGAGAAACTCGATCTAGGGTTTCAAGAGGCAGGTAAAAATCTCATTTTTATCTGAGTAGAGATCTATCTTCAATTTGGTTATTCTTCCGCATAAATAGAGAATCAAAGGTAGATCTCAATGGCAGAAGAAACTACTTCCGTTAAAACAATGAATCACTCAAGGATCGAAGTTGTCAAGTTCAATGGAACTAATAATTTCGGGATGTGGAGGTGTGAGGTTATGGATGCATTGAATGCACAGAACCTCGAGGACACGCTCCTATTAGAGAGGAAGAAGACTACTACCACTGATGAAGAGTGGGCGAAGATGAACAGATCGGCATGTGGCTTGATACGTTCATGCTTGTCGCAAGACATCAAATATCTTGCACAACATGAGACGTCGGCAAAGAAGCTGTGGGACACCCTTACTAAGAAATACCTGACTAAGAGCGTGGAGTCTAGGTTGCAGCTTAAGAGTAAACTGTATCAGTTCAGGATGCAGAAGGGAAGCACAGTAAACGAGCACATCAACCGATATACGAAGCTTCTTACAGACTTGCTGAATGTGGATGTCACTGTAAGTGAGGAAGACAAGTCAGTCATTCTCCTGAACTCACTCCCACCGGAAGAGTATGAGACATTCACTATGACATTCATAAATGGAAGGCAAACCTTAGTTTATGATGAAATATCGTCTGCACTGATGAGTTATGAGACAAGGAAGAAGGAGATGCATCCTTCTCAGTCGAGCTCAGTGGCGGAGGCTTTGGAAGTAAGAAGCAGAAGTTCATCGCGGAAGGGCAAGGAGGTGATAGGAAGATCGAAGTCCAGGTCGGGCTATAGGGATCTGAGGAAGGATCAGTGCATTTTCTGCCGAGAGATAGGGCACTGGAAAGTGGACTGTCCGAATTTCAAGGGGAAGAAGAAGGAGTCGAAGGCTGAAACAAATCATGCAAAAGTGACGAATACTCAGAGGAGTAGGTCACAGGCGGATGGAGCAGATTCGGACTCGTCAGGTTTCTCGTTTTCAGTCAGTTCTCCCATTATTGGTAACTCATGGAAAGATGAGTGGATTCTGGATACAGGTACAACATACCATGCGTGCCCTAATCGGGGCTGGTTTTCCAACTTTGAGCAGCTGGAGGGGTGTTCGGTCGTTATGGGCGACGATCACCCATGTAGCGTGGAGGGTGTAGGTACAATCCGAATTAGGATGTTTGATGGGATAGTAAGGGATTTGACAGGTGTGAGGTATGTACCTCAGATGAAGAGAAATCTAATATCCTTGGGAACTTTGGAAGCATCGGGCATGGTGATATCTGTTCGAGATGGCGATCTCAGGATGATCAAGGGCTCGATGGTGGTGATGGAGGGCGTCCGCCGAGGAAATCTCTACTACTTGAAGGGTAGTACGATTACAGATCAGGTGGAGACTTCAAGTTCATCAGATGATGTTGGCCCGGAGGACTGGCAGGGAAAGGTCGGACACGAAGATGGAAGGTCTTTGCAAGCTCCTGCAAAGAAGGAATCCATGGAAGGTGCTGCTACCTGCAAGTCAGAGGGTGGACACAGTGTTCTGGACAAGAAGAAGGTGAGTTTCAGCACCAGTTCTCATCACAATGAAGGTCTTCTTGATCGTGTTCACGTGAGTGTATGGGGACCTGCTAAGACGGCATCGCTTGGAGGTCACAGGTACTTTGTCTCTTTCATTGATTGTTCATCTAGGCAGTTGTGGATATATCCTATGAGACAAAGGGGTGAAGCCCTAGATGTGTTGAGGAAGTGGAGAGGAAGAATGGAGAGGCAGATAGGTAGGAAGATAAAGGAGCTTCATATTGGTAATGTTGGAAAAGACATTGACCGATTCCTACAGTTTGGCCAGAACACAGGGATTGCTACTCACTTCTCAACAGGTACAGATGGGTTGGCTAAAGAGATAGTCCATTCCTTACTGGAGGAGGTTCGGAAGTTATTGTCTAATTCAGGATTGGACAAGTCGCTTTGGACTGAGGCGACTGAGTATGCTAGCCATCTCAGGAACAGATCGACTGCAATAGGAGGTAAAACTCCATTGGGAACTTGGTCTGGAAATTTGCTCAAGATCATGGTGTGCTGCGGGAGTTTGGAAGTCCGGCCTACTTCAGTGCCAAGAGTGGCAAGGTGAATCCGCGGGCAAAGAGGTTTGTCTATTTGGGCATCAAGGGAAACAGCTACAGGTTGTGGGACCTCGAAGACAAAAAGATCGTGATGAGCAGAAATGTCACTTTTGGAGAGACTTCAGTGTTGAAGTCCATCGTCTCTCAGCAGGTAGAGAGGACGGAGACCAAGGAAGGATTGCAGCGGGTGGAGGTTGATGCTACTCCATCATCTCCAGTTGGTTCGGCATCAGAGGAGACTTCATCGGAGGTGACACCGGGAGGAGTTCAAGATACCATGGGTGATGCTGAACAGGATGACGACATTGCAGAGGATGTCGAGTTATTTGCAGCCATTAGAACCAAGGTGAAACCACGGTCGTGGTTGAAGAAGCATGAATCTCAAGCTTGTGAACGCGACAAGCTCAAGTTGAAGGCCGTTGCTCTCCATGATGGTCGGGAAGAGGTTCATATGACTCAGTCTGACAGGTTCACTGCTGCAGATACAGGTACCATTATTTGAGCTTGCTGAAGCTCATTTCAATGAACTACGTTTGGCTTGATCCTTTTGGGCAAAGGTACGTAGGCAGCCGTTAAGGCGCAGCCATTGGTGATGCAACTCTTATGAAGCTAATTGGGTTCTCGAGATGTTATTTTGGATCTTCACGTAGAGGTGAAGAGTTGTGGCTGATTGGAACTTCACGTAGAGTTGGAGAGACTTCACGTAGAGGTGAAGAGACTTCATGTAGAGGTGAAGTGGTGTGGCCAGTTGGATCTCACGTAGTGGTGAGATG
The DNA here is from genome assembly GCA_038442645.1 of Agave tequilana. Taxonomy (NCBI): domain Eukaryota; kingdom Viridiplantae; phylum Streptophyta; class Magnoliopsida; order Asparagales; family Asparagaceae; genus Agave; species Agave tequilana. The sequence goes on along the minus strand of JAVJIF010025559.1, from coordinate 34,181 downwards.
GTGTGATCTCGATGAACAGGTTTATCTTCCGGAGAGAAGATGTTGAGCTTGCATAAGGAGTGGTGTGCATCCAGTTGAAGCCGATGATGTTTAGTGTGTTCTACGCAGACTTGTTTGAACCGTCAGTGGAAGAGAGGTAGACTAGATAGAGCTAGTCAGTGGAGAGTCAGTGTTGGCTCATAAGGAAGTCTTCGTGAGGTCTGAAGTTGCGAAGAGGGAGCCATGGTTAGTGATCGGCAGGTATGGAAATTCTCTTAAGGTGAAGTGCAGGGAAAGCATGTGCGATGTTTTCCAGGAATAGATGAGCCAAAGATTCCAAGCCGAGATCGTGTGTCGATTTCGATAGGTGCGCACAAGCCGAGATCGTGTGTCGATTTCGCCGAGATCGTGTGTCGATTTCGCCAGGTGATGGACTGGGATTCGTTGGAGATCGGCTCAGATTTTGAGAAAATCTTCGCCGAGGTGGAGAATTGTTGGAAAGAGAGAGTTTACTGATGGGGAAGTTGATTAGGATCGTCGAGGGGGTCGTCGAGTGATCGCCGAGGAAGTCGACGACGAAGACGAAGGGAAACAGCAGCAGAAAACAAGCCAGCAGCAGAACAGGTTCAGCGGTCGACAGGGCCGGTCGACCGCACATGCACAACGTGCACAGGATTTGAGCGGTCGACCGGCCGGTCGATCGCAACACTCTGTCTGCAGAAGACAGAGCTCTCGGGTTGTTTCGGTCGACCGGACCGGTCGACCGGAGAGGCTTTCTGCAGGAACCCAACTCTCGGGTTGTTTCGGTCGACCGGACCGTCGACCGTAAGAGGGAGTCGGTCGACCGGACCGGTCGACCGACAGTCGGGTTTGGGCTGAAATCTGCAGTTCGGAAACCTGTTGTATTTAAGGGCTGCTATTGTTTTCTAGGGTTAAGAATCTTGAAGAAGAACCTGCGGGAATTGTAGTTGCTCTGAGTACTCTTGCATTCAAAGAGACTTAGAGCCATTGTAATCATCTTCCTAATTGAAACTCTCTCCGTAGATTGCCCCGAGGACGTAGGCATTCAGGCCGAACCTCGTTAAATCGTGTGTTTTGTGATTGTGCGTTCTTCTCTTGTGATTTCTGTGATTTTGAGTGTTCTTTGTGGTTGTGGAGATTGTGTGATCCTCTATTGGTTGTTGTCGGTGCGCACAACACAAATTTCAAGTGGTATTTTCATTTTCATACATACATACATATATATGATTTCTTGTGCTAAGGTTAACAATGTCCATACGTATTTTATAGCACAAACTGTTTATGCTAAGCTTGATTTAATTTTTAATGTCAATTATTTTTAAATTGGTATCTTTACAAGCGTATGTATTAATTTGTGATTATTTCAAAACAAAATCTTTTAACTGTAAATGATTTCATAATATTTATGTTTACCTACAAGTGGTATATCAACATTTGTTTTGCCAACTACAAATTATATCAAAATTTATTTTGTTGACTACAAGTGATTTCAAAATTTATTTTAAGTGGTATCAATTTTTTTTTAAAATGTGTTTGATATGTATTACATATATGCAAGGGGAGCTTAACACCTCCTCTATATATAGATTCATGTTGAGTGTATTTTACATATTGAGGAGCATGACCTCTCTTCTTTATGTGATACTGATCAGAGTGGAACTAGCACTTTAAAATGTGCATTTTATGAAATCAGCATAATTATGTATGTGTGCTAATGTCTCTTGGTAATTCTGTTATAGAATTGGCTCAACGGGTCGAATCCACAGGGACGGGAGGCGATAAAAGTATTAACAGTTTATGTTCACGTCGGTTGTTAATAATTCCTTATTTGTAAAAGAATTAGAAAAAGAAAAAGAAAAGAAATCTGAAAGTGATAGGCGAAGAAGGCGGCGCAAACAGTGATTTTAAAATAGAAGAGAAATGGTTTTGAAAACAAAAAGAAGATGAAACAAAGATGAATTAAAATGTTGGTGAGAACAATAATGGGAAAATGATAAAAGAGTTTTGAAATTGATTTTTAAAATAAGATAAAAGAAAACTCATGACTACTAACTACTAATTGCTCTACTAACTATGCTAATCTCTTAGTGATAGTTGCCTCATATGAATCCTTAGCCATCACTAGTCCTTGGCTTCAAGAGACGATACAAAACATGACACATAAGATTGTTCTTTCACACTTAAACAACACATCCATACCACACAGCAAGTTGTAAGGTACTATTAAATCATAAAAACTGGTTAGAGGTGAGCATGAAATAAAGAAGATATTGCAAGTTAGTAAGTTAATGGATTAGATGTTAGAAATGTTAGAATGTTAGAATCCATCATCATGAGCCATCAATGACTCTTACAAGAATAAGGCCTTGTAGAGCCTATTAGATTCATGTAGATTATCGAGTAAGTGGTTAGATAGTTAGTGGTTAATAGTTAAATTATCAAGAGAAGAAGAAATTAGCTAAGCATCATGTAGAAGATGGAGAAGATTACAATGGAGAAGAAAGGAGGCACCTTTACATAGCTTGTCACCATCTATTACATCAATCTCTTTCTGAATCTCTCAGCCCTAATACATGATCTAAAAATGAAATGAAAATATAAAAGAAAAGAGAAGAGAAGAAGAACACCTACACTAAAAGAGAGAAAACCTAGACTATTTCTCAATTTGCTTGCATTTCGGCCAAACCTGCAGTATTTATAGGCAAACGAAGACGCTAGAAAGCGACACGAGGCCATGCGTCGAAAATTGATGCGTGGTCCCACCATATCACCATGGAAACGTGACATTTACTGCATTTTCGTGGCAAAACCAGGGACTTAGGTCCCTGGTATTGATGCGCGGATTTGTCTCGCTTCGGGGACCTGCCAGATATGCTCAGATTCAATTATTTAGGTCCAAATTTTCGTCAAACACCCGCCAACGTCTAGATTCACTGTATCTTTTAGATACTCTCTAGTTTAGTCTCCAAGGAATCCGGAGTTAATTAACTGAAAATGGGTTTAGTTAAGCTCTTATTACTCATTTTCCCTAGACTCTTGATTATTTGCAAAGTAGACCAAAACACAATTAGAAATGATATTTTTTTCATAAATTGGTAGGAAAATATGATATAATAATGCATAATTATAGACTAATCACACCCCCACACTTATCTTTTACTCGTCCCAAGCAAAACAAGAAAAAGAAAACTATATTATAAATGTTATTACACTACTTCGCAGGTGACGCGATTCCACTGAGCATGTGCAATAAGTTGTTATACTTTAGGTTACCCCTAGAGGAGGAGTTGTCTCCTAGAGTTTTCAGCGGATTGCATCCACAAAATTCATAAAGAAAGAAAACAAATTTTAGTATTTTGAAAACGCATTTTGAAAGAGAGATAAGTTTTCAAAATATTTTTGCAAAAATATAAGCGATCTAAGATCATAAGTCCACCAAAAATTATTCTTCCTTAAACTTAGTCTATATGCAAGATCTTATCATCAATTAAGGTAAGAATTCAAAACTGGATTGAATATTTTATCTTTCATAAAACCTAGATAATATGCACTTTGTGATAGTGAAGATTTTTAGCATTTCAACTCCAACCATCAAGCCATTTATTTATTTAGTTATACTTTTTTCTTTCTTCCCTTAATTTTCTTAGGCATTCTAGTTTACCCGGGTAGAAGTATTTTACCGATGACTCCCAAACCAGATGGTCTTAGGGCATCAGATGAGAAAATATCACTCAGGTTTAAGGACTCGAGTAAACAAGGTCACAAAACTAATGAGGATTAGTTGTTTCTTATGACTACTGTTAGGCGTGAATAATCATGTTTTTTAAGGCAGTTATCCAGCTTAATAAGTTATTTTTTTCTTCATATATACCATATATATTTTTTCTTTTTATTTACTTTATGGCATTTTTGGTCTTTGTTTCTATCCTAAAAATGTGTAAGTGTGAAGTGCAATTTATTTTAAGATAAAGTTATCTCTTCAATTTATTTTACTTAGCCTATGATCTTAAACATGATCCATTATTTTGACTAGGTAAAAGATGTCATAATTAAGCTTTCCTTAATTCTAAGATCATCTTAATTTTCTTAAAAATAGATCAAAATTCGTCTCTTATTTCAAAAAGTTTTTAAAGAAAGAAAAATCGAATACAAAAGGGAAGATTTCTTAAAACTATTCTAAAAGAAGTGAAAAAAAGAAAATCTAAAAAACTCTACGTTAGTAGAACTTCCCCCACACTTATCTCATGTATTGTCCTGAATGCATCATGAATGTATGTATGCATGAAACAAATAAAGAGTGAAGGAAAAATCACCTCAAGGTGGTGATTCCGATGGTGGTCTGATTGATCCACGAAATGCGGCCCAATCTAATTTGCGAAGAGTTTAGAGAACCCACCAAATACCTCTATAATACAACCATTATTATGTTATATGCATTTATGATTTTTATTAATTTTACCCCATCTAATTTTCAAAATTTCAAACTAATTTCAGAGTCATTATTTTTAACACCTTTGTCCCAAAATGGAGTATGAAAAGATGAAATGATTGATTTGGACTCAGGAAGTACATGAACTACTACTGACTCAGGAATTTGACTTAAATCAAGTAAAGTTTCAGGAGTCAATGGTTCAAGAATCGGGTCCAAATTAAGAAGTTAAAATTCTAACCCACATTCATTTTCCATAACAGAATGTGACTTTCTAAGATTGGTGATTCAAGTTCAAGAATGGCAGGTATGAGAATCAAAACTGACTCTAAAATGTTGGTCAAATTGGGTAGCAAGTCATTATTAATTCAGAAATTTGAACTAGATCATAAATTTGAGGATTGAAGTCACATTCTTATCTGAGTTCAATTTCATAAAAATGAGAACTTGCCAATTTGTCAATGAGACTTTCAAAAGTATGAAATTGGTCAAGTTCAATTTGTTGATCATAAAAGATTAGTGATTCAATTTCACATGGACAGCACAGGATCCAATGTTGACACGAGAAAAGGATTGAAATCAAGTAAAGATATCAGAGTCATAGTTGAATTAGGAAGTGGAATAGAATTACCAAGTTAAGGTTCAGGATAATATTCATGCTCAAATTCAATTTCAGGAAAAGGATAACTTTACAAAATATCAACATGGTTCTCAAAATTTTTATGTTAGTCAAGTTCAAGTGGGTGTGCTGAAATTGAATCTTGATTTTCAAAACAACATGAGTCCTGAGTTAAATCAATAGAGTTAGAGATATCTAAATTGGCTAAAGGTTGATAAGATTGAGTTTTCTCATTCCTATGAATGTTGACCAATTTACTCAGTTGTGCTTCAAATCTATCAATAGACTGGGTAAAAGCTTTTTAAAATTTTTGTGAGGTTTCATGCAAAATTTCTATACTCTTTTCTAGCTCAGATTTTTTCTTCGAATGGTTTTCTAGAAAGGGAGTGTTCGAATCTTAGTTTTGAAAAAATTGTGAAGATTGTGAGTCCAACAAGTTTTGAGATTGTTACTCAGACTCACGCAAGAGTTCCTTAGTCAATTTCAAGATGGATGTTTGATCATTTTGAAGAGGTGGAACAGAGTAAGACTCTTGAAAATATTATGGAGGCTAAAATTTTCTGAAATTGTTGCTCGACCTCTTGTAGGTTGGCTTTTATACTCTTTTCTAACTCAGATTTTTTTCTATGGGTGGTTCTAGAAAAGGAGTATAGGAAGAAAAATCAGGGAATGAATATTGTAGAATTTGTGAAAATTGTGTACAAGGTGGTTGAAAATTTGACTCAGGGAAGGTGAATCCCCATTGACTCTGTAACGAGTTGAAATTATTTTGAAAATATTGATCATCAGATAAGCGGTATGAGTTATATTGAGTCGAATACATCCAATCCAGATTATTTGGTTGAGTCATATTTTTCAAGGCTGGGTTAAAGCTATTCGACAACAAGGTTGATGTAAAGTATGGATTCATATTAGGATTGAAAAAATTGTTGTTGTTGAATTTTATTTCACAAACAATCACAAACAAAAAGAAAAGAAAATCAAACAACAAAAAAAAGAAAGAAAATCAAACCAAGCCTATACTAGGGTTAATTTAGACTTAGACGACTCCTAATGGGTCGATTATCTGGTGGAGGTTGTTGTATGAATCCGACCACAAGCTAATCGGTTAGGTAGGAAAATAATACAGTGGGAGGTATCCGTGTGTAAACAATGGGCCTTAATTATTCCAAACCACGGTATCTTCGAGGCGTAACTCTTAATCCCAACCTTAGACACCGATTTCACAAGAGTAAGATTCAAAATAAGTTTCACGCTCGGCCAATCTCTTAATGAGTCTGAGATGTCCCTAGGGGCCAACGTCTATCAATTTTTATTACGGCTTGGATTGTGTGAGTGAGGAGGTGATTTTTGGGCTAATGAAGGGTGATGAAATCCCTACCTTATCTTGCATGGGTGTTGCCCTTAATTTCAATTCGTGCAAGTGTGCAATATAGACAAGAATATAACACAAAGTGAATAAATCACCCACGTGTTTGTCCTATGCTATATGCAATGTCATATGTACACCTCAGTCAGATCACAACAACAAAACAAAATACAGTATACTGGATTTGAATTTGACATGTGCCTAAATGCAAATGTCTAAATAATTTTAAAAATGTCCAATAACCATATTTTAGTTCTTTAATTTATTACAGTGTGTAGGCAATCAAAGCAGAAAATTAGCAGCAAAATATATCAATATATGCAACTTGTAAAATCCTTGCAAAAGATGAATTCCAAATGCCACACAAATGTCGCATATCACAGGTTATCTTGGGTTCCGCGGAAAAAAATAAGAAAGTAGAGCCCTTACTTTCTAGAGTAAGGAGATGCAAGAAAGACTATGCTTCTATAATGCTAAGCTTTTGTAAAGATTGACCTGCACACCAAAACAGAGAAGAAAATGTTAACAAAAACATGAAATCAAACCATTATCGTCCCCGGCAACGATGCCAAAATTTGATCGGAGCGGAACTAGCACTTTAAAATATGTATTTTATGAAATCAGTATAATTATGTATGTGTGCTAATGTTCCCTCGATACTTCCGTTATAACATTGGCTCAATGGGTCGAATCCACAGGGACGGGAGGCGATAGAAGCATTAACAGTTTATGTTCACGTCGGTTGTTAACAATTCCTTCTTTATAAAAGAATTAAAAAAAGAAAAGAAATTTGAAAGTGATAGGTGAAGAAGGTGATGAAATGGTGATTTTAACATAAAAAGAAATTTTGAAAACAAAAAGAAGGTGAAACAAAGATGACTAAGAAGTTGGTGAGAACAACAATGGGAAAATGATAAAAGGTTTTGAAATTGATTTTTAAAATAAGATAAAGAAAACTCATGGCTACTAACTACTAATTGCTCCACTAATTATGCTAACCTCTTAGAGATAGTTGCCTCACATGGATTCTTAGCCATCACTAGTCCTTGGTTTCAAGAGACGATACAAAGCATGACACATAAGATTCTTCTTCCACATTCAAACAACACATCCATATCACACAATAAGTTGCAAGGTACTATTAAATCATCAAAATCGGTTAGAGGTGAGCATAAAATAAAGAAGACATTGCAATTTAGTAAGTTAATGGGTTAGATGTTAGAAATATTAGAATGTTAAAAATCCATCATCATGAGCCATCAATGGCTATTGCAAGAGCAAGGCCTTGTAGAGACTAATAGAATCATATGGATTATCGAGTAAGTGGTTAGATGTTAGTGGTTAGTAGTTAGATTGTCATGAGAAGAAAAATTAGCTAAGCATCATGTAAAAGATGGAGAAGATTACAATAGAAAAGAAAGGAGATACATTTATATAGATTGTCACCATCTATTATATCAATCTCTCTCTCTCTAAATCTCTCAGCCCTAATACATGATCTAAAAATGAAATGAAATATAAAGAAAAGAAAAGAAAAGAAAAGAGAAGAAGAACACCTACACTAACAAAGAGAAAACCTAACTTATTTCTCAATCTGCTTACGTTTCGGTCAAACCCTACAGTATTTATAGGCAAACGAAGACTATGGAAGGAGAGTCGAGGCCACACGTCAAAAATTGACATGTGGGTCCACCATATAGCCTCAAAAACACGGCATTTCGGTACAAAACTAGGGACTTAGGTCCCTGGTTTTGATGCGCTGATTCGTCTCGCTTCAGGGACCTGCCAGATATGCTCAATTCGGTTATTTGAGTCCAGATTTTCGTCAGATACCCGCCAACATTTAGATTCAATGTATTTTCTAAAAGCTCTCTAGCTTTGCCTCCAAGAAATCTGAATTTAATTACCCGTAAATAAGTTTAATTAAGCTCTTATTACTTCTTTGCCCCTAGACTTTTGATTATCTGCAAAGTAGACCAAAATACAGTTAGAAATGATATTTTATTCATAAATTGGTAGGTGATCAGTCACATATTTTGCATATACATTGTCACCTTACCATACTTTTTAGCTAATAAATCCTATTAATAAGTCTTCTTCTTCTTTGTTCAATGTAGGCCCAATTGCTAAAAGAAAGAAAAGAGAAACAAGCCCAAAAGCTCACCAAATTCTGATTTAATTCAGAATAAATTCGAAATCAAGGAATCAGGGCAAAATCTTGGCATATCAGAGAGATTGAAAACCGGTTGAAAAGAATCCTCCCAAATCAAGCAGTTAAAGCCAACAATCAAAGGCTGTTTCATCAAATCCTAGAGCAGAAACGAGAAAACCAGAAGAAGATACAGGAGAATCACCAAACTAGGAGAGCAACCCAATTGAGTGTGGCAACTGGTTACACCAGGGCCGCGAAAACGCGGCCCTAGCTACGTTTCCACGGCTTGATTGTGTCTGTTGGGAGAGCGTTTGCTCCCCCAATCTTTCTACGATCTCGCCCATCTGGTTTTTCCCTATAAATACCAGTTTCAACAGAGAAAAAAGGGCGAAGACTAGGATTAGAATTTTTGTTTATTCTTTAAGGATTTAGGCTCTTTGTTAGATAGTGTAAAAGTTGTATTTTGTTTTACAATTTATAGTTCAGTACAAATACTTGTGAGAGAGAAGAATTGAGTGCTTGTAACTTGAAGATTGAAGTGACATCAATACAAGAATTGAGCTATATTTTCTTCCACTCATTTTACGGTATATCTTACTTTAATTACTTACATTGTTCTTTGTCTTTCATGAGTAGCTAAATCGGTTTTCTGGGCTCACTACTACTCCTCTCTCTGATCCATCTTCTTTTTGAATGGTTTTCATGAAAAGACCCAATGAATCATTTGTATGCATAACTTAAAGCCTTTCTTCTTGAAAGTGTTCTTGAAGGTACATGAGGATCGATTTAGATTTTTAACTTCTACCTCTTTTCAAAACGTCTCTTGAACTTGTTTTTATCACATACTTGAACCTCTTGATGATTTAACATTCAACTCAAGATGATTTCTTAAAGAATAGAATTAACCTTTCTAACCATCTTACGTATTTTACTTAAAACTTTCTAGAATCAATCTTAAGTTTTGCCTATGATCAAGTTGAGGTACTAATGATTTCAATAGAAGAACATATCATTGAGTAGTGAGATAGTGAGCTCATATTTTTCTTCATTAAAAAGCAAGAAATCATTTCTAAACTTTATACAAAATTCACCTTTTTCTAAGCCTTTTCAAAGTTGCAATTTCTCTTTTAATCATCTCCCCTCTTTCCATTCTCTTTCAATTAAAAAACAAGCACAATTCTTTGTTACTAAATAAAACACTGAAAACCTTTTATCGCATTCCTCCTCGTGGACACGACCCGTTAGCAAGAAACTACATGGTAAATCTCTTAACTCTTTGATTTTTTGCAATCAATTTTTGGCGCCGTTGCCGGGGAGGGAACGATGTATTTGTTTTTTTTACAAGTTTGGTGTGTTATTTCAGAGACTTCAAGATTTAGATCTAACATTCAAGCTTTGTAAGAGAAGACTTGCAAATTTATCTCCCCTACTCTCGAAAGTAGGAAACAGAATTTCAAGAATTGTGTTGTAAAAGTTAAAAATTTCATTGGACTACTAAAATCTTTTTTGCAGGACAAATTGCTCACAAAAAAAATTAAGTTTTTGTACGTTATATTTTTGCTATATCTGCTATCCACCATCCCTGTTTTAATCCAACAGTTTTGAGTGATTGTTAATTGCTTAAAAAACGTTTAGACTTGCACTCTAGACATTTGTCTAATTACGTTTATTTTACAATTACTGTTGAGAGAGCTGGAGACAAGGTACGTATGCATAGCATATAGTTTAGGAAACATTCTTGGGTGATATTTGCTTTTGAATGCTACTTTTCTATATCTTGCACATTTTGCACAATAAATTCTAAGGGCAAAACTCAATTCAAGATAAGGTGGGGAAGTCATTACCCTTCCTTGGCCCACAAACCATCTCCAAGCATGCACAACCTAAGCCTAAGTAAAATCTGATAGACGTTGGCCTTAGGGACATCTTGAACTCACTAGGAGATTATTCTAAGGGGGAAGGTATTAGAATTTGACTCCTGTCAAATTAGTGTCTGGGAAGAGGATTAAGGGCCGAAAGCCTGAAGGTTGGTGGTTACTTAATTAAGGAATGTCTTTGACGGATACCTCCCACCAATCTTGCCCTGACCTGGCTGATTAGCTTGTGGTCAAAGTCTACATTATACCTCCTGTGGACAATCAACCAGTTAGGAGTTGTCTAGGTCAAGGTTACCTTAGATTAGGCTTGGTTGTTTTCTCTTCTTAACATTGGTGAACTTGTTTGTGATTGTGTTTGTGTATGCAAGTGTGGTCAAGAGACCCTAATTCATCTAGGTTAACTAGAAACACATCACCACCCAAGTTTGAAATAAGATCAGATTCGGTTATGGATCAACCGACATCTTTGCAGGATTGGTTCTATCCCATTATCACTTCCATCCTGCATCCAACTTCCATCAGTTGGTGAACACACACTTTGAGCTTAAGCCACAGTTCATCAATACACTCCCTAAGTTCCATGGCTTAGAGTTCGAAGATGCTTATTTCTTCATAAGAGAATTTGAGGAAGTATGCTTAATGATGAAAATCCCACACCTTGCAGATGATACTATTAGGTTGAGATTTGTCCCATATGCTTGATGGTAACTCAATATTGCATATTTTACCTCATAATTCCCATGCAATTAGTTAATAAATATATGATTTTTACTCATCTTCTCTACATATTTGCAGGTACACACTCTAAAGGAGATAAAGCAATTAATCACTTTAATTAGCAATAATTAAAGTGATTAATCAAAGATTAAAGATAAGAGCCAAGATTTCAAATCAGATCCAGAAAGATCCGCGCGCCCAAAGAAGAATCCAGATAGTCCACGTGGCTAACCACCTAACAAGAAGATCTCACCAGAAAATCTGGGCTCAACGGCCCAGATTTTGCCGCCAGTTCTCTGGGATCTGGAGAATCTGCGGCAGTTGTAAACAGTTAGGATCCCAGATTTTGTGGTAACTACCTGGGCTCTCGAAGCTTCACCTTGGGCTATAATATGTGACCTTGGACCTGCGAGAAAAAACGGATCAGAGAAGAGAGAGAGATTAGTGATGAGATTTGTATTTTGTTAGTTTTTGTTTAGAATTTTTAGCTCTCTATGATCTTCTTCTCCCTAGATTTCATTGCAAGAGAGAGTTGTATGAGAGAGAGAGCTTGTATCATCAAGGAGTGACAACTTGAAGCTATGCAAGGATTGATCCATTCTCTACTTCTCTACTTGAGCTTGATTCTAGTTTGATTGCTTTCTTTACTTGCTTTGTTTACTTTCTTGCAATTTAATTCATGCTTTGTTTTTCTTTTGTAATGGCTTGTAGCTAATTCTTTCTCCATGTACTAGCTAACCACTACTCTTGCTAACTACTAACTCATGGGTGATTGCTTTAATTCATCTTGCAAGTTGTATGGTCTTCTCTTCTCCGATGGGTTTTGTTTCATTTCTTTTCTTGGCAAGTATCTTGTTGTAATTCTCCATATGATTCATGTGTGCCTCATTTAGAGCCTTGTCTTTGAACAAGTGCCTTGATGGAACATGGAGATGGATCACCAATATGCTATTTGATGTACAACTTCTCTATGTCCATTATTGAATGTTGTATGTTCTTCATTTGCATCACTTGAGTGTATCTCTTTTGATTCCATTATTGAAAGTCTATCTTGTAGGCCGATGACCATCTATGGAGGCTACAAGACAAGTCCAAGAATGATCCCCCATCATCCTAGTGGGAAAGTAATTAGACCAACACGCAAGACAAATCTATGCCGATGAATCAACATGAGGCACGCATTCACTATCACGGAGTTTAGTAAGTTTTAGCAAGGTAGCAAGGTTAGCTAGTCATGGTTTTCTTACATTCAAAGTCTTCTTCAAGTTTACTTTCTTTTTAGATTGTTAGTCCAAAGCCAAACTCGATTTTGATTTCTCTCGATTTCCACCATGAACATATCCATCCTTTCTTTCATTTGTTTTTCCATTTTGTTTTTATTCTTTTAAAAGCAAAGAAGAATTCTCGTTTTATAACTTCACTACCACTCGTCAAAGCTTTCATCGCGAGCTCTCCCTGAGATTCGACTCGGTATAGCTCTATGCTATAGCGGAGATAAGAAAGGGATACATCGACTACATTTAAACACACCTTTCTCGTCTTAATCAAATTTTTGGCGCCGTTGCCGGGGAGAGCAACGTTTTTAGGTTAAAGTGAAGTACTAAACGAATCTCTTCTCTGTTTGCAGGTTACAGGTGAAGAAACAGAAAATCTTGCATTGCAGTGACATACAAGTGGACCTGGGCCTCTGCTCAAGAAAGCAGAGACCAGGATCCCTCAGTTTTGCCGCAGATTCTGGACTTTTGCCGCAGATCTGCGGCAATCCTGAGATCACTACTGATCAGTTTTCTGCAGGGCCTCTGGTTCTGCAAAATACAGCTGCTGATATACCTGAAATCTTGTATTCTTCACCATATACCTGCTAAATTAAAAAACAGTAAAAAGTTGGTTGAAATTGTTAAAATTGTTTAGACACTTGCATCTCTAGGCACGTGTCTTTTCAATTCTTTACTTTTACTGTTGAAGAGTGCTGGAGGCAAGGTACGTTTCGCATTGCATATAGACTAGGAATCATCTCTTGCTTGATTTTCATGCTTTGAGTGAATCCTTGTTATATTTCTTGTACACTTGCACCAATTCAATTTTAAGGGCATTACCGATAAATAAGATAAGGTGAGGAGTTCATTACCCTTTCCTTAGCCCAAAAACCACATCCCAGCACTCACAATCCCAAGCTTGTAAATAAAATTTGAATAGACGTTGGCCCTAGGGACATCTCGGACTCATTAGGAGATTATCCTAAGGGGGAAAAGTTTGGAAATTGACTTTTGTAAAATCAGTGTCTAGGAAAGGGGTTGAGGGCCGAAAGCCCGAAGGTTGCTGGTTACTTAATTAAGGAACGTCTTCGGACGGAAAACCTCCCACCAACCTTACCCTTCCCTGGCTGATTTGCTTATAGTCAAAGTCTACACTAAACCTCCTGTGGACGATCTAAAGTTAGGAGTCGTCTAGGTCCAGGATCCTTATATAGCTGGGATTGATTTTTCTTTTTCGCTGGTGTGATCGGTGCGCGTTGTTTGTGGCTTTATATTTGAGAGTGGTTCTGTGATCATCATTCTGCTAGACTTTCTACACTTACACAACCACTTGACACCATGACCAACAACGTCTCACTTCAAGATCGATTTTATCCGATTCGCACCTCCCTTCCTTCATGCATTCTTCTCCCCCGAGCCTAATGGAAACAACTTTGAGCTGAAACCGTAATACATTAGTACACTTCCCGATTCTATGGTCTTGAGTCTGAGGATGCGTACCTCTTTATTCGTGAGTTTGAAGAGGTATGCCAAATGATGCGGATTTTCCAACTGTCTGAGGATGCTGTTAGGTTACGGTTCATACCGTTTGCACTTAAGGATTTAGCTAAGAAATGGCTTTATAATCTTCCTGTCAGTTCCATATCTTCTTGGGATGATTTTGTTAAGGTTTTTCTTAGGAAATTCTATCCTATCCACAAAACAGCCCTCATGAGAAAGAATATAATGCAATTCAAGCAGGAACAAATGAACCTTTCTGGAAATATCTTGAGCGTTTCAAAGACCTTTTAGCCCTATGTCCCCATCACGGCATAGAGAAATGGCGTCTCTGCCAGATTATCTATGACGGTTTAGATTACCAAACGAAAACCCTCTTGGAATCCATGTGCCAAGGGGAATTTTTGAAGAAAGATGAGCATCAGGGGTGGGATCTCTTTGAAACCCTAGCTGAGAAAACCATTCAGTGGGAGTCTTGTCCTGACAAATCTACTTCCACCACTTCCAGAACTGGTCCACATTCCAGAGAATCCTCTATAGCTGCAGAAACCAAGATCACACAACTGCTAAAGAGGATAGAGCTGCTTGAGTCAAAGGGAAATTCTGTGGTCAACCAGGTCAACCCATTGCCTTTGATTAAACCGGGGTGCACCAACTGTCATGACCTGAGCCATGTCTTTGAGGAGTGTCCATTATATCAGCCCCAATCATGTCAGGAGAACATGAATGCAGCTTTTACCAGACCCAATAATCATCCATACTCTAACACTTACAATTCAGGATGGCAGAACCATCCAAATTCTTTATGGAGTCAGTCTGGTCCTGAGCATCATATGCCACCACTTCCATATCCATACAATGCTCAGTTTCACCCATCCAGTTTCGATCATAATTCACTGTATGTTCATCCATCTCAAAGTCCACCACAGTCATATCAGTCTTATCATATGCCACCATCATATGACCAATCACAATTCCAATCTCCATATTTTCAACATCCACCCCAGCATAATTCTGAGATATCTGAGTTGAAAAAAATGCTAGAAACCTTTACAAAGAACCAGGAGCAGGAGTTGAATAAAATAAAGGTCCAAATTGGTCAATTGGCTGAGAATCAAAAAAGTTTTTCCCCAAACCAGCCATTGCCAAATCCCAAACACCACTTCTCTTTGAATAAAGTGGAAGATTCAGGACCCAGTCAATGTCATGCTATTCATACCCTGAGATCTGGAAACAAGTTGACAATAGGGTTTCTAGTCCACCATCTCATCCAGTACCAAAGCCAATACCTCCTGTCCCAATGCAACCAACTTTTGACAAACCATCCTCTAGTTCAGAGCCATCCACTTCCAAAGCCAAGGGGAAAGAAAAGGTAGATGAGCAACCTTATAAGTCTAGAGTACCATATCCAAATAGGCTTCTAAATAACAAGTCAAATGCTCACATGGAGAAGATAAAAGAAACTTTCAATAAGGTCCAAATCAATGTCCCTCTTCTTGATGCCATTCAACAAGTGCCATCATATGCTAAATTCTTGAAGGAAATGTGCACCAAGAAGAGGAAGACCCAAGTTCCTAAAAAAGTCTTCCTAGCATCATCCATCAATGAGTTGCTCACTGGTCCAATTCCTGTTAAGTACAAAGATCCATGGAGCCCCACCATTTCATGCATCATAGGACAGACTACAATAAATAGGGCACTTCTTGATTTGGGGGCCAGTATTACTCCTACCTTTCTCTGTGTACCAACAATTGGGGTTAGGTGATCTCCTCCCGACCCAAATGACCATCCAATTGGCTGATCGCTCTGTTACTAAACCCAAGGGGGTAATTCATGATGTCCTTGTCAAAGTTGGAGAATTCTTTTATCCTGTTGACTTTGTTGTCCTTGAAACAAAACCAGTGTCAAATTCCAATCAAAGGGCACAAATTCCTGTCATTCTGGGACGACCATTCTTGGCTACTGCAAATGCAATCATTAATTGCCGGAATGGATCAATGAGGTTGACTTTTGGTAACATGACACATGAACACAATGTCTTCCACACACAGCCTCACAAAACAAAAGATCAAACATTTGAGGTTAGCTTCATTAGTAACAATTGTGAGGAGGAAGGTGAAGATCCAAAAGATGAGTCACAATCTTGTGATTCTCTTATCCGAGTACCCTTTCAAACGGGGAAGTTGATTTGGATATTTTCACTTTCAATGACCAAATCTGACTGTATCTGAACCTCCGATTGATATATCATTTGAAGACTTGTTTGCTGAAGAGATCATGTGTTTAGATGAGTCAACTCGGGGTAAGTTAGCTGATTGTCCACTTCCGGATGTTGATTTGAGTTTTGAAGAATTATATGGAGAGGAGTTAAAATTTCTAGACATTGGAAGTGATGAGAGTCATACTGAAAGTGCTGATAAGGCATTTGTTTGTGAACAATGTGGTGGAATGAGTGTGAATAATAATAACAATCAATTGAATCTGAAAAAACCTAAGGCTAGAATAATTCAGACCGTTTCCCAATGGAGCTCAAGAAAGAGAACACATTGGAACGATGGGAAACGGGCCAGAGGAAAGCGACCAAAAGCCTAGGTGAGGATTACACTTGTATATATTCCTTGTAAATACTTTTTGCACTTTTTTGTAAATAAAAGTTTCTTCCCTCCTAATTCATGCATACATATATCATGATGCATTGAGGACAATGCATGAAATAAGTGTGGGGAGGGTTTACTAACATAGAGTTTTTAGAATTTCTTTCTTTTACACTTCTTTTAGTTTTTAGAAATAAAAAAAAATAATAAAAAAATAAATAAAACTTTTTGAAATAAGAGACAAAGTTTTGTTCTATTTTTAAGAAAATTAAGATGTATCTTAGAAATTAAGAAAGCCTTAATTATGACATCTTAAACCTAGTTGAAATAATAGATCTTGTTTGAGATTATAGGATAAGTAAGTAAAATTGGTGAGATATTATTATCTGGAATTTTTTGCCTTAGATAATATGCACTTTACACTTACACATTTCTTGGGATGGAGACAAAGACCAATAAAGCCATATAAATAAAAAAAAAAAGAAAAGAAGAAAAAAGAAAAAAATATATATAAATAAAACATCACCTATTAAGCTGGACAATCGTGCCTCAAGAAGCATGATTATTCACGCCTAACGGTGGTAAAGGAAATAAATAATCCCCTTTAGTTTTGTGGCCTTTTTTACTCGAGACCTTAAACCCGAGGGATGTTTTCTCATCTGGTGCCCTAAGACCGTCTGGTTTGGGAGTCATCGGTTAAAGGCTCGCTACAAGGGTAAACTAGAAAGCCTAAACTAAGGGAAGAAAAATAAAAAAAAAAAATATATATATATATATATATATATATATATTATATATAAAAAAATAAATGGCTTAATGGTTAGAGTTGAAATCCCAGAAATCTTCACTTACACGGTGTGCATACTATCTAGGTTT
Source organism: Agave tequilana (assembly GCA_038442645.1). NCBI lineage: Eukaryota > Viridiplantae > Streptophyta > Magnoliopsida > Asparagales > Asparagaceae > Agave > Agave tequilana. The sequence goes on along the minus strand of JAVJIF010025559.1, from coordinate 16,795 downwards.
TATGAAAGATAAAATATTCAATCCAATTTTGAATTCTTACCTTAATTAAAGACAAGATCTTGCATGGAGACTAAGTTTAAGAAAGAATAATTATAGGTGGACTTATGACCTAGGATCACTTATATTTTTGCAAAATAGTTCGTAAACTTGTCTCTTATTCAAAATGCATTTTCAACACTAACATTTGTCTTCTTTCTTTATGGATTTTGTGGGTGTAATCCGCTGAAAACCCTCAGGAGACAACACTCCTCCTCTAGGGTAACCTAGAGGTTTAACGGCTTGTTGCACATGCTCAGTGCAATCGCGTCACCTGCGAAAGTGGTGTAATAAAATTGGTAGTTTAGATTTTCTTTTTCTTTGTTTTTTGCTCGGGACGAGCAAAAGAATAAGTGTGGGGGTGTGATGGTAACTCAATATTGCATATTTTACCTCATAATTCCCATGCATTTAGTTAATAAATATATGATTTTTACTCATCTTCTCTACATATTTGCAGGTACACACTCTAAAGGAGATAAAGCAATTAATCACTTTAATTAGCAATAATTAAAGTGATTAATCAAAGATTAAGATAAGAGCCAAGATTTCAAATCAGATCCAGAAAGATCCGCGCGCCCAAAGAAGAATCCAGATAGTCCACGTGGCTAACCACCTAACAAGAAGATCTCACCAGAAAATCTGGGCTCAACGGCCCAGATTTTGCCGCCAGTTCTCTGGGATCTGGAGAATCTGCGGCAGTTGTAAACAGTTAGGATCCCGGATTTTGTGGTAACTACCTGGGCTCTCGAAGCTTCACCTTGGGCTATAAATATGTGACCTTGACCTGCGAGAAAACGGATCAGAGAAGAGAGAGAGATTAGTGATGAGATTTGTATTTTGTTAGTTTTTGTTTAGAATTTTTAGCTCTCTATGATCTTCTTCTCCCTAGATTTCATTGCAAGAGAGAGTTGTATGAGAGAGAGAGCTTGTATCATCAAGGAGTGACAACTTGAAGCTATGCAAGGATTGATCCATTCTCTACTTCTCTACTTGAGCTTGATTCTAGTTTGATTGCTTTCTTTACTTGCTTTGTTTACTTTCTTGCAATTTAATTCATGCTTTGTTTTTCTTTTGTAATGGCTTGTAGCTAATTCTTTCTCCATGTACTAGCTAACCACTACTCTTGCTAACTACTAACTCATGGGTGATTGCTTTAATTCATCTTGCAAGTTGTATGGTCTTCTCTTCTCCGATGGGTTTTGTTTCATTTCTTGGCAAGTATCTTGTTGTAATTCTCCATATGATTCATGTGTGCCTCATTTAGAGCCTTGTCTTTGAACAAGTGCCTTGATGGAACATGGAGATGGATCACCAATATGCTATTTGATGTACAACTTCTCTATGTCCATTATTGAATGTTGTATGTTCTTCATTTGCATCACTTGAGTGTATCTCTTTTGATTCCATTATGAAAGTCTATCTTGTAGGCCGATGACCATCTATGGAGGCTACAAGACAAGTCCAAGAATGATCCCCCATCATCCTAGTGGGAAAGTAATTAGACCAACACGCAAGACAAATCTATGCCGATGAATCAACATGAGGCACGCATTCACTATCACGGAGTTTAGTAAGTTTTAGCAAGGTAGCAAGGTTAGCTAGTCATGGTTTTCTTACATTCAAAGTCTTCTTCAAGTTTACTTTCTTTTTAGATTGTTAGTCCAAAGCCAAACTCGATTTTGTTTCTCTCGATTTCCACCATGAACATATCCATCCTTTCTTTCATTTGTTTTTCCATTTGTTTTATTCTTTTAAAAGCAAAGAAGAATTCTCGTTTTATAACTTCACTACCACTCGTCAAGCTTCCATCGCGAGCTCTCCCTGAGATTCGACTCGGTATAACTCTATGCTATAGCGGAGATAAGAAAGGGATACATCGACTACATTTAAACACACCTTTCTCGTCTAATCAATGCTCTTAAGGACTTAGCCAAGAAATGGCTCTACAGCTTAATGGCCGGCTCTATCACATTCTGGTATGGTTTCATCAAGGTCTTCTTGAAGAAATTCTATATCCAATCCACAAGACCGCTCTCGTTAGGACAAACATCATGCAGTTCAAGTAAGAAACTAGTGAACCGTTTTGGAGGTACTTTGAATGCTTCAAAGACCTCCTTATCTAATGTCCTCATCATGGAATAGAGAAATGGCGACAATGTCAAATTCTTTATGACGGTTTAGACTACTCGACCAAGACCCTGTTAGAAGCATGTGCCAAAAGGGATTCTTGCAGAAGGATGAGCATGAAGGATGGAATTTATATGAGAATCTAGCTGAAAAGACCATCCAATGGGAACCTAGTGAAAGCTCTAGAAATCCAAACTCTATCTCTTTAAAAGGAGGTCTCCTTTCGATTGAATCATCCATAGCTAACGAGGCTAAGTTAGCTAACCTAATGAGAAGACTGAAAGCTTTAGAAACTAAGGAACCAAGTCCAGTCAATCAAGTCAGCCCAAACCAATTTTCAATTCCGGGTTGTACTTACTGTCAGGCCATGAATCATGTGTTTAAGGAGTGTCCTGTATTTTAAGCTCACCAATACTTTTCTGAACCGATGAATGCGGCATTTGTAAGGCCGAACAATGATCCTACACGCGCCAATGTACAATTCTGGCTGGAGAAATCACTCAAATTTCTCATGAAGCCAACAAAATAATGACCACCCACGGTTAAACCATGCAAGCCACTTCCATCATTCCAATAATTCTTCCAATCATCAACCCAACTTTTCCAATAACCCTTACAATTCTCCCAACAATTTTCAAATTATCAATAAAATTTTCCCAACCAAGTTTCACCATCTTCCTTCCAGAATCCTCAACTCGAAAGGAGAATGACTGATTTTGAGAGAACATGAAAAGGTACATGAAGAACCAAGATTCTCTCATGCAAACAATACGGAGGCTAGTGGGTCAAATGAGCCATTTAGCCAATCCACAACATGAGAGGCAACGGGGTACCTTGCCCAGTCAACCAATTATGAATCCTAGGAATTCACAACAAGCTCATTTGGTTGAGGATCAATCACTGAATCAATGTAATGATGTTCATACATTGAGGTCGGGAAAGAAAGTTGATAATCAAAGTGTCAACACCACCTAATCCTAGTCAGCACAATCACACTTCAGCATCCACCTCATCTAATCTCACTCCCTCCTAAATTTGATGAATCTGAAAAAGATAAGTCAACCAGTCAGGTGCACCAGCCTATAGTACCATTTCCTAATAGGCTGAAAAACAACAAAGCAAAATTCACACATGGACAAGATAATTGAGATATTTAATCAAGTGAAGATAAATGTGCCACTTCTTGATGCCATCCAATAAGTCCTATGCTAAGTTTCTTAAAGACATGTGCACCAAGAAGAGAAAGACTAATTACCAAAAAAAGTGTTCTTAGTCACTAACATTTGCGAGCTACTATCGGGTCCGATCCTTGTTAAGTTCAAGGATCCAGGTAGTCCAACCATTGCCTGCATAATAGTATAAGCCGAGATTAGTCGTGCACTTCTTGACTTGGGGGCAAGTATCAACTTGCTTCTATTCTCAGTTTATCAACAACTCGGTTGGGCGATCCTAGTCCAACTCGAGTCACTATCCAATTGGCCGATCGTTCAGTGAAAGTTCTAAAAGGGGAGATTAATGATGTCCTTATCCAGTTGGGGAGTTTATTACCCTGTTGATTTCATAGTTCTAGAGACACAACCTGTGTCTAACTCCAATCATAAGGCTTAAACTCCTGTTATCCTAGGGCGACCATTCCTTGCTATTGCCAATGCCATCATCAATTGTAGGAATGGGTCCATGAGGTTAACTTTTGGGGACATGACTAAAGAAGTTAATGTCTTCAACCTAGAAAAATAATCTCGTAAGATAAGAGATCAAACATTTGAGGTAAACTTTGTTGAAAGTAATTGTGATGAAGAGAGTGAAGATATAGAAGAGTCGCTGTTTTCTTAATGAATTGTTTAAGAATGAATGTGATTATCTTGATGAGAAGGCATATGTCGGAGATCCTAATGTTAGAGTACCCTTTAAAAAGGGGAAATTTGATTTGAATATCTTTACTTTCGATGAGCCAACCAATAATGTGTCGCATGAGAATGTAATTCAAAACCTCCGATTAACATACTCTTTGAAACCTTTCGAAGAAGAACTCATGTGTTTGGATGAACCAACTAGGGAACATTTGACTAAGTACACATTTCAGGGGAAAGTGTTGACCTAAACTTTGAGGAGATATATGGAACTGAGTTAGAATTCCTAGGCATTCATGCTGAAGAAGTTTCAACTGAGAAGTGTGGTGGAGATCAATTTTTGAATAATGAATGTAGAAATATGAGGAAGGAAAACCTAAAGAAGTTGAGACTAGAGAGGAAGAGAGCTAAAATGACAGAAAAATTGGCCTCCCATTATGCCCTATAAAGAGGACCCATTGGAATGACAGGAAGAGAGCTAGAGGGATGAGACCGAAAAAGAGCTAGATGTGGGAAAAAGTTGATGTTGTACATATTTTTGTATAATATATGCACCTCTTTTATATTTCATTTCATGCATCTATACATTTCTTTCATACATTGGGACAATGCATGAGATAAGTGTGGGGGAGGGTTCTAACATGACTAAAATGAATAATATAACTAAAAAAACAAAGAAAAATATTTATATTAAAAAAAACTTTTTGAAAGGTAAGAAAATTATTTTGATATATTTTTTGTAAGAAATTAAGTCAATCTTAGGGAATAGGAAAATCATAATTAGGATTTCTTACACTTGGTCAAAATTAGATGACTTGTTGATTTTTAGGGTTAGGAAGAAAATTTGTGAAAGTAATTTAGTCTTGATATTTACCTTGATGAAATATGCACACTAATACACTTACACACTTAGGGTTTAAAAACAAAGACTCTGATGCCTTATAAAAAAAAGTATATATGTATAAAAAAAAAACAATCTAATTATTAATTAGCTAGGTGCTTTGGCCTAAGCAAACCTTGGTATTTTTACAAAAGAAATAGATAAGTTGAAATATATATATATAAATCCTCTGATTAAGTTGGGTATTTTGGCCTCATGAAGTATAAGTATTCACGCCTAAAAGGAGTACATTTTATAAATAAAAACTTTGGTTTCGTGGACTTGTCTGCTCGAGTGTTTAAGTCCATAAGCTTGTTTTCTCACCCTAAAACTGTCTGGTTTGGGTGTCATTGACTAAAGCCTCGTTACATGGGCAGACTAGAAAACCTAATATAACTGAGGAATAAACACCACTAAAAATAAATATAAATAAGGCATAGCAGTTAATGTTAAAGAACCCTTAGTCAACTTCACAGTCACGACGGTGCATATGATTCAGGGTAAAGTAATAGACTAGATGAGAAAGACAATTTGACTTCTTACTTTAATTGATGACATGTTTTGAATAGAGACTAAGTTTAGGAATGAAAAATTTGATATTCCTACAACTTATAGATTACTTAAACTATCACAAATATACTTCAAATATTTTCTCTTTTCAAAATGCTTTCCAAAAATTCTAACATTTTTTTATGGATTTTATGGGTGCAATCTACTGAAAACCCTTACGAGACAAAACTCGTCCTCTAGGGCGTGTAAAAGATAATAATTGATAGAATTAGTCTGATGTTTTGCTCAAGGGCGTGCAAAAGATAAGAGTGGGGTGTGATCAGTCACATATTTTGGCATATACATTGTTACCTTACCATACTTTTAGCTAATAAATCCTATTAATAAGTCTTCTTCTTCTTTGTTCAATGTAGGCCCAATTCTAAAAGAAAGGAAAGAGAAACAAGCCCAAAAGCCTACCAAATTTCTGATTTAATTCAGAATAAATTCAAAATCAAGGAATCAGAGCAAAATCTTGGTATATCAGATAGGTTGAAAACCGGTTAAAAAGAATCCTTCCCAATCAAGCGTTAAAAAGCCACAATCAAAGGCTGTTTCGTCAAATCCTGGAGCAGAAACGAGAAAATCAGAAGAAGATATAGGAGAATCACCAAAGCAGGAGAGCTACCAATTGGGTGTGGCCAACTGGCCACACCAGGGCCGTGGAAACGCGGCCCTAGCCGCGTTTCCGCGGCTGTTTATATCTGTTGGGGAGCGTTTGCTCCCCCAATCTTTCTACGATATCCCCCCTCTGGTTTTTTTCTTATAAATACCAGTCTCAACAGAGAAAAGGGCGAAGACTAGGATTAGAATTTTTATTTATTCTTTAAGGATTTAGGCTTTTTGTTAGATAGTGTAAAAGTTATATTTCATTTGGCAATTTGTAGTTCAGTACAAATAACTGGAGAGAGAGGAATTGAGTGCTTGTAACTTGAAGATTGAAGTGACATCAATACAAGAATCGAGCTACATTTTCTTCCACTCATTTCATGGTATGTCTTACTTTAATTACTTGCATTGTTCTTTGTCTTCCATGAGTAGCTAAATCAGTTTTCTGGGCTCACTACTACTCCTCTCTCTGATCCATCTTCTTTTTGAATGGTTTTCATGAAAAGTCCAATGAATCATTTGCATGCCTAACTTAAGCCTTTCTTCTTGAAAGTGTTCTTGAAGGCACATAAGGATGGGTTTGGACTTGTAACTTCTACCTCTTTTTAAAATGTCTTTTGAACTTGTTTTTATCTCATGCTTGAACTTCTTGATGATTTAACATTCAACTCAAGACGATTTCTTAAATTAGAATTAACCTTTCCAACCATCTTACGTGTTTTGTTTTAAAATTTTCTAGAATCTATCTTAAGTTTTGCCTATGATTAAGTTGAGACGCTAATGATTTCAACAGAAGAATATATCATTGAGTAGTGAGATAGTGAGCCCAGATTTTCTTCTTCATTAAAAACAACAAATCACTTTTTAAACTTTATACAAATTCACCTTTTCTAAAGCCTTTTTTCAAAGTTACAATTTCTCTTTTAATCATCTCTCTTCTTTCATTCTCTTTTCAATTAAAAAACAAGCACAATTCTTTGTTACTAAATAAAACATCAAAAGCTTTTATCGCATTCCTCCTCGTGGACACGATCCGTTAGCCCGAAGCTACACAGTAAATCTCTTAACTCTTTGATTTTTGCAATCAATAGGAAAATATGATGTAAGAATGCAGAATTGTTGATTAATCAGATACACGTGTGTAGGGGGAGCTTAACATCTTCGTCTATACGTTGTATATTATGCTTAAATGGGTTAGGGTCTAGTCATCCTTCTCAATGTAATGCATATATTAGGGGAGAGTTAACTTAACATCTCTCCTCTTCATGAATGTATATCGCATATACATTTTTCTTGTCTTTCTTCACCATTTGTTGATGAATTGACAAAAACGGGGAGAAGAATTTAGAGTTTATATATGCATGTTTATCTTTGTTTATGCATATATATTTGTTTAGTTTTTGTGCTTCATTGAATATCTTTATTGTTTTATGTGCTTCATTAATATCTTTGTTGCTTTTGCTACGCATGAGTTAAAGGGGAGCTTCTATGAAGCTTATCTTTAATCCATGCATATATAACTCCATGAGTTTTATCATCATCAAAAAGGGAGATATCGTTGGCCCAAAAGCCATCACTTTAGTTTTGATGATTTAACTATGTAGCTATAGTACTACTGATCTTGTATCTATTAAGTTTAAGATATTTATTAAGATCTTAGTCAGTGTTTAGCTTCAACAAAAGATTCAAAGTCAAGTTTGAAGTTAGTACGTATTGATTCAAGAGTTCACGCTTCAAGATCGCATCAAGTAATCAAAGAGGAGTCTTGCTCATAGATCAAGTCGAGATAGAGAAGAAGATTTTCAAGAGAAAGATTTTCAAGACTTGAGTCCGAGTTTGTAAATGTTAAGATTTTTAATTTAGGATAAAATGTAAATGATAGATTAGTTATGGATTGTTCAAACTCTTACACACACAAAAAATTTATATATCATTTTCATAACAAATAGTTTTTAGTCCTTGAAATTTAGTTACAGTTTTGATTTTGAGTTTCAAAGGATACACCTTTTGGTTTCATGAATAGATTCATCAAAACAAGTTTACATGGTTTATATGTGTATTGCATTCTATCTATACAATTGTTGCTTCATATTGTTTAGAAACTTATTGAAAATCACCTAGAGGGGGGGTGAATAGGTGATAATGCTAATCAATGCACAATATAAAATTATGAAGCAACAATCTCACAAAGCAAGTGAATATAGCAATGAATGTAGAGAGCAAGTAATAAGAGCAATGAAAATAGAGCAAGAAATAAGAGCAAGTAAACCAAACGCAAACACCGAGATTTGTTATCGAGGTTCGAGCACCCAGCTCTATTTCCCCGCCTTCCCCAGAAAGATTCCAACCACTTCCACTATCACAAAGATGTCACAAATACACCGGAGTACCCAACTCCACAATCTCAAGTACAAGCAATCTCTGAGTAGTCAAAAGACCACAAACTCTCTCTTGCAAAATTCTCTTCCCTTACAAAGGTCCTTAGAGAAAATGAGTAGGAATGAAGCTCTTGTGTGCAAGGAGAAAAGAAAAAGAAATCAGTCTTGAAAACACTTCAGAAAATGAGAGAGAATTTTAGCACAAAAACCAAGAAACCAAGTCTTTTTGAATGCCTTAAACTTTTGAAAATTTTGAGAATTTTTTCTAGTAACCAATCTCTCCCTAAACACCCCTATTTATAGGAGAGGGCTAGGGTTTAGTGATAAAACATATTTAAGGCTAATCAGAAAGTATTAAAACCAAAACATGTCACTTAAACACACTTAAGTGAGAAAAGGACAAAAATAAACCAGCTCAGAAAAATAGCCGTTACTGTTCGAACGGCTAGCTCGGTCGACCGGCCCGGTCGACCGCTAGTTCAAAGAAAATAGCCGTTGCAGGCTACGGTCGACCGGCCGGTCGACCCAAACAAACAGAGAGCTCTGCTCTCAGACCCGGTCGACCCGGACGGTCGACCGTCCAAAGTCTGCCAAACGTGCACAGATTTGTGCACGTCGGTCGACCGACCCGGTCGACCGACTTCAAGCCAAGTCGACTTGTCAGAAGACTAGTCGACTGGTTGAAGTCTGGAACAGAAAACTGGGTCAGAAAAACAGTTTAAAAAATATTTTGAAAAATCTTTTAACACTCCTAAAAATCACCAAAAATAGTTTTATCATTTTGCATTGATATATAAACATGTGGTAAAAAGTTTAGCTCAAATATCAATCAATATGAACTATTTTTGTCTCTTATCATTTTTACCAAAAACCAAAAACTGTATTTTCTAAAACTTGAATTTTGAATAGAAAATACGTTTTGTCCAAAACTCTTCCAAATACAAAAACATGATATTTAAACACTTTGAAGCATGATGTATATGGATATAATCCTATATACATGAAACATATATATATCATAGTTTTTGTCATTAATTCCAAAAATAAGTTTTGTTAAAACACAAAACTTAAAACACATGAATAGGTATATCAAAGTAAGTTTGTAGGCTGAAGATTGTATACAAACTATTTATGTTGGAAACAAGATGTGCGCAAAAACGTGTGTGATAGAGCTTCAAACCTATTCACTATTCTTTAACAAACTCTAAACTAAAAACAATCTAATAAATTATCTTGAGCAAACTTGAAGTCTTGAGCCATGCAATGCTTTGCTAGGGCCTTCTCTTCTATGTTCCTTCCTTGATGTGCAAAAAGCCTTCTTTGCTTCATGAACCTAGAATTTCTTGCAATAGCTAAGCAATGGCCTCCAAATATGGTACTAACCTGAAATTTATCTTAAACAAGCTAATTAGTACCAAATAGCTCTTATTTGTTTTGTTATCATCAAAACTCTAAACAAATGGAGAGTGTAACCTTTTGGGCCAACAATCTCCCCCTTTTTGATGATGACAAAACAAATAGGCTATAAACAAAAATATAGGGGAGGAGAAAGCTCCCCCTCAAATTATGCTATATTAAATAAAGAAAAACAATGTAATTTGTAATTTGCAAGTAAACACCATGAAACCAAAAATCATGAGAATATAAAACACTTGCAAAACACTTAAACTCAAATTACAAGAATTCATGATAACACATCAAAAACTAAAACAAAAACTAAAAACATATATAAACTCATATGGAACCAAAACCATATGAACTCATATTTCCATACATAAACTCATTCTCCTTTTTGTCATACATCAAAAAGGGTTAAGAAAACATTTTTATTCAATAACACAAACATTAAGTTCACCACAAATGAATGAAAATCAAGCAAAACCAAGTGGTTTAGTGAAAATATCGGCAAGTTGCAAATCCGTAGAAACATAATCAATATCTATATCTCCTTTCTCAAAATGATCTCTAAGAAAGTGATATCTAATCTCAATGTGCTTGGTCTTACTATGTTGATTTGCATTCTTAGTCATATGAATAGTACTAGTATTATCACAAATATTTTTATATGGTTATAATGCAAATCATAATCAAGGAGAGTATGTTTCATCCAAAGGACTTGTGCACAACAAGCCCCCGCGGCAACATACTCCGCCTCGGCGGTTGAGAGAGCTACGGAATTTTGTTTCCTAGAGGACCATGAAACAAGACAATTACCAAGAAATTGACATGTCTCACTAGTACTCTTTCTATCTACTCTACAACCCGCATAGTCGGCATCCGAATAACTCGTCATTGAGAAATCTCCGATTTTCGGATACCATAGACCCATTCCAATCGTTCCCTTAATATAACGAATAATGCGTTTTACCGCAATAAGATGGGACTCTTTGGGACACGATTGAAATCTAGCACAAAGACACACACTAAACATGATATCCGGCCTACTTGCCGTCAAATACAAAAGACTACCTATCATGCTTCTATACAATTTAATATCAACATTTTTACCTTGGTCATCCTTATCAAGCTTGGTGGTAGTTGCCATAGGAGTGTTGCAAACCTTTGAGTCTTCAAGTCCAAACTTCTTTACGAGTTCCTTTGCGTATTTGGCTTGACATATGAAGTTCCCATCTTGCAATTGCTTGATTTGGAGTCCAAGAAAGAAATTAAGCCACCCATTGAAGACATTTCAAATTCACATTGCATAACCTTTTCAAATTCCTTGCATAAAAACTCATTAGTAGAACCAAAAATTATATCATCAACATAAATTCGCACAATTAAAATGTCATTATCAACATGCTTAGTGAATAGTGTTGTATCTACTTTGCCTTTAATAAAATCATTTGAAATGAGAAAACTAGAAAGCCTTTCATACCAAGCTCTTGGAGCTTGTTTCAATCCATACAAAGCTTTATCAAGTTTAAAAACAAAATCGGGATGAACATGATCAACAAAACTGGGAGGTTGAGCAACATAAACTTCTTCTTTTATAAAACCATTCAAAAAGCACTTTTCACATCCATTTGAAAAAGTTTAAAATTTTTGAAGATGCAAAAGCTAGTGTCATCCGTATGGCTTCAAGCCGTGCTACGGGTGCAAAGGTCTCCCCAAAGTCAATTCCCTCAACTTGAGTGTAACCTTGGGCCACTAACCTAGCTTTATTCCTAATCACATTTCCGGACTCATCCATCTTGTTTCTAAAGACCCACTTAGTACCAATTATTGGTCTATCGTGGGGCCTAGGAACAAGGTGCCAAACTTGGTTGTGCTAAAATTGATTGAGTTCCTCTTGCATGGCTAGCAACCAATATGAGTCCGCCTCGGCTTCGAGGATGCTTTTGGGTTCAAAAAGAGAAATGAAAGCAAAATTATCACATAGGTCATGGAGTTTGGAGCGAGTTATTACCCCTTTAGATGCATCACCTAAGATGAGCTCCTTGGGATAATTTGTGGCATATCTCCAAGCTTTAGGAAGCGGTTGAGAGCTTTCCTCTTTATCCTCTTGAACGTCACCAATTGGTTCTTGCTTATCATCTTGAGCGGATGAGTCCTTTAAGGATAGTCTCTCCATGTCTTCACCTAATGGTTCAATCTCTACAACATTCTCAACAAACACATTAGACTCTTCAAATTTAACATGCATGGATTCTTCAATGGTAAGTGAAGATCTATTGAATACTCTATAAGCTTTACTAGTTGTAGAATATCCAACAAAGATTGCTTCATAAGCCTTAGCATCAAATTTACCCAAGTTATCTTTGGTATTCAAAACAAAACACTTGCAACCAAAAACTTTGAAATATGCAACATTAGGTTTTCTAGAATGATACATTTCAAAAGATGTTTTGGAAGAGTTTTTACATAAATAAATACGATTTGATATATAGCATGCGGTGTTTACGGCCTCGGCCCATAGATATTGAGGGAGGTTATACTCACTTATCATTGTCCTAGCCATCTCTTGAAGTGTTCTATTTTTCCTTTCTACAACTCCATTTTGTTGTGGAGTTCTAGGACAAGACATTTCATGCTTAATTCCCTTTTCATCACAATAAGTCATGAAGAGTTGGTTAACAACTCATCACCTCTATCACTCCTTATTCTCAAAATCGAAAAACCTTTTTCTTTTTCAACTCTTTTTTGAAAAATCTTAAAATGAGAAAAAGCTTGATCTTTGTGTTCCAAGAAGAAAACCCAAGTGAAACGGGAAAAATCATCAACTAAAACAAATGCAAATCTACTACCATTTAAGCTCTTAGTTTTAGTAGGTCCAAAAAGATCCATATGAATTAATTCTAAAGGCCTAGCTGACATGATATCCTTGATTGGTTTGAAGGAAGACTTGGTTTGTTTCCCAAGTTGGCGCGCACCACAAATGCGGTCTTTCTCAAACTTCAAGCAAGGTATACCCTTCACCAATTCCTTAGAATTAATCCTAGAAAGATGGTCAAAAGATGCATGTCCTAATCTTCTATGCCAAAGCCAAGAATTTTCATCAAAAGCATTTAAGCATTTAGTAGAACATTCCACATTAAGCATGTCAATGATATAAACATTATCATCACGAAAATCGGTGAGAATACAATCATTGGTTTTAACATCAAAAATCTTGCAAGAAGAATCATCAAAAATACCTTAAGTCCACGATCACAAAATTGACTAATGCTAAGCAAATTATGTTTCAAACCATCAACAAGTACAACATTTTCTATAGTAGGAGATGAATCAATTTGAATGTTACCTATACCGATGATAGTGCCTTTGGAGTCATCCCCGAAGGTGACGGAGCCACCTTCCTCGTACCTTGATAGGGTTGTAAAGTTATTGATGTCCCACGTCATGTGTCTTGAACAACCACTATCAAGGTACCACCGCTCCCTACGTCTTGGAGCCTTGGTGTGTACCTACATCAAATAATTTAGGACTTGATTTTGGTACCCACATTTTCTTGGGTCCTAAAGAGTTAGTTTCATTAACCCAAACAAGATTATTGGTTCTATTTATTTGGTCATAACAAATTTAGCCAAATGTCTATTCTTACCACAATATGTGCATCTATACACTCTACCATATTTAAAAGCATAGTGAGTGTGTGATTTGTGAGCATGAGAATTGTGAGTGAAAAGATTTAGCATGAGAAGTGTTATGATAGTGTGAGCATGAGGAATCTTAACATGTGAATCTTTAGCATGAGAGGTGTGGTTTTTAGAAAATATTTCTTCAAGTTTCTTAGTGTTAAAAGCACAATCCTTTAAAGTCTTTTCAAAATCAACAATTCTAGTTTTCAAAGAAGAAATTTCTTTTTCATCAATTTTAGGAAATTTTGCTTTACAAGTAACTTTGTAAGCACAAAATTCATTTTGGGTGGAAATGAGATTTGAAGAAATTTCATCTTTTTCTTTAGAAATAATAGCAAGTTGATTTTTGAGAAAAGCAACTTCTTTTTCCAATTTAGAGCATTCAATCTTTTTATTGTCATAGGTTTCTGAAAGTTCAACAAAGGCATGAACAAGAACTTCTTTGCTTAATTCATCATCTTCATCATCAAGAGGTTGAGGGGTTACCTTTGGTGTGTTTGCCATGAAACACATATTCGCTACATCCGCCTCTTCCTCGGACTCGCTTTCCGAATCCCAAGTTGCCTTGTACGCTTTCTTTTCTTCCGGTTTCTTTGGCTTGAAAGAGGAGGTCATCTTCTTCTTGAATCCGGAAAATCCGTCATGATGTGTCCGGGCTTTCGGCAATTGTAGCATATAATTCTCCTCTCCTCTTTGCCTTCTAATTTCCTTCGAAAGTTGAGCTTGTTTCTCCAGTACATTCTCTTCACATTGCGAACAAGTAGTGATAGCTCCTCATCTTCTTCTTCATCTTCTTCATCGTCTTCAGAGTGGATGAAGACTTGAAGGCTATAGATTTCTTCTTTAGTGGAACGGCCTCTTCTCTTGCTTTCTTTTCCATCTCATGGGTTTTTAGGTTCCCAATGAGACTAATGAGGTCCATCTCATCCTTGTCGTTCAATTCTTTTATGGTGGTGGCCTTGATCTCCCATGATGTAGGAAGTGCCCGAATCACTTTTCGCACCTTTTGGTCATTGGAGATGTCATCACCTAAAGAAGAAAGAGCATTGGTGATTTTAGTAAATTTAGTAATCATACAATCAATAGATTCTTCATCAATCATTTTAAAGGATTCATATTGGGACCTTAAGAGATCTATCTTAGCTCTCTTAACTTGTGAAGTCCCCTCGTGTGTGACCAAAATGTTGCCAAATCTCATAGGCGGATTGGCAATGAATTACCTGTGTAAGGTCATCCTCATTCAAGGCGGTTAAGAGGGAATTTTGAGCCTTAGAGTTAGCCTCATATTCTCTAAAGTTGAAGTCGGTCCATGTGCTCTCATCACTATCGGGTGCAACATAGGGTTTGGTTAATGATTTAGCCACTAAGCTACCTAAGGATTGCAAAAAGATAGTCATCCTAACCTTCCAAATAGGAAAGTTGAGTCCATCAAATTTAGGAGGGGTTTTGATGTTATCGGCCATGTTTACTAGTGAATGACAAATGGAATGCAAATGTTGATTAGCAAATTTTAAGGATCTCTCTATGGATGTTAAGCCAAAACCTAGAGTCCAAGCTCTGATACCAATTGAAAATCACCTAGAGGGGGGTGAATAGGTGATAATGCTAATCAATGCACAATATAAAATTATGAAGCAACAATCTCACAAAGCAAGTGAATATAACAATGAATGTAGAGCAAGTAATAAGAGCAATGAAAATAGAGCAAGAAATAAGAGCAAGTAAACCAAACGCAAACACCGAGATTTGTTATCGAGGTTCGAGCACCCAGCTCTACTTCCCCGCCTTCCCCAGAAGGATTCCAACCACTTCCACTATCACAAAGATGTCACAAATACACCGGAGTACCCAACTCCACAATCTCAAGTACAAGTAATCTCTGAGTAGTCAAAAGACCACAAACTCTCTCTTGCAAAATTCTCTTCCCTTACAAAGGTCCTTAGAGAAAAATGAGTAGGAATGAAGCTCTTGTGTGCAAGGAGAAAAGAAAAAGAAATCAGAGAGTTCTTGAAAACACTTCAGAAAATGAGAGAGAATTTTAGCACAAAAACCAAGAAACCAAGTCTTTTTGAATGCCTTAAACTTTTGAAAATTTTGAGAATTTTTTCTAGTAACCAATCTCTCCCTAAACACCCCTATTTATAGGAGAGGGCTAGGGTTTAGTGATAAAACATATTTAAGGCTAATCAGAAAGTATTAAAACCAAAACATGTCACTTAAACACACTTAAGTGAGAAAAGGACAAAAATAAACCAGCTCAGAAAAATAGCCGTTACTGTTCGAACGGCTAGCTCGGTCGACCGGCCCGGTCGACCGCTAGTTCAAAGAAAATAGCCGTTGCAGGCTACGGTCGACCGGCCGGTCGACCCAAACAAACAGAGAGCTCTGCTCTCAGACCCGGTCGACCCGGACGGTCGACCGTCCCAAAGTCTGCCAAACGTGCACAAATTTGTGCACGTCGGTCGACCGACCCGGTCGACCGACTTCAAGCCAAGTCGACTTGTCAGAAGACTAGTCGACTGGTTGAAGTCTGGAATAGAAAACTGGGTCAGAAAAACAGTTTAAAAAATATTTTGAAAAATCTTTTAACACTCCTAAAATCACCAAAAATAGTTTTATCATTTTGCATTGATATATAAACATGTGGTAAAAAGTTTAGCTCAAATATCAATCAATATGAACTATTTTGTCTCTTATCATTTTTACCAAAAACCAAAAACTGTATTTTCTAAAACTTGAATTTTGAATAGAAAATACGTTTTGTCCAAAACTCTTCCAAATACAAAAACATGATATTTAAACACTTTGAAGCATGATGTATATGGATATAATCCTATATACATGAAACATATATATATCATAGTTTTTGTCATTAATTCCAAAAATAAGTTTTGTTAAAACACAACTTAAAACACATGAATAGGTATATCAAAGTAAGTTTGTAGGTTGAAGATTGTATACAAACTATTTATGTTTGGAAACAAGATGTGCGCAAAAACGTGTGTGATAGAGCTTCAAACCTATTCACTATTCTTTAACAAAACTCTAAACTAAAAACAATCTAATAAATTATCTTGAGCAAACTTGAAGTCTTGAGCCATGCAATGCTTTGCTAGAGCCTTCTCTTCTATGTTCCTTCCTTGATGTGCAAAAAGCCTTCCTTGCTTTATGAACCTAGAATTTCTTGCAATAGCTAAGCAATGGCCTCCAAATATGGTACTAACCTGAAACTTATCTTAAACAAGCTAATTAGTACCAAATAGCTCTTATTTATTTTGTTAT
>JAVJIF010025558.1:0-51957 GCA_038442645.1 Agave tequilana | reverse complement strand
AATAGAATTCTTGCCATTGTTCAAGATTTTGTACCTTTATGCAACTGGAGAAACACTTTCATAATTAAAAGCACTTTCGCTGTGGGCTTCCTGATGGGCCTTTATTCAATTTATAGAATCTGAAGGTTATGAATGGAAGAAAAGAAAATTTTACATATATGTATATATGTACAGGTGGGCAGTGTATTGTTCACGAGGTGGGTATGGGTTCTTAGCAGAATATCCCAAACCCTGACCTGAATTTTAATTTTTGGTTTTGGATTTCATACCCAAACCCAGATCAAATTCATATTGATGTCCATACCCCGCAATTTACTGGGTCTTAACAGATTGGGGGCAGGCGCAAGCCTATCCAACTTGCACCCTACTTCCACCTTTTTGAATGTTAGTGCTAATTAGAGCCTTCTAACTGGTGAGAACTGTTAAATATAGATTCATTTGAAATTCTCCACCATTGAAAATTGGAACAGTTCATTCTCTTAAAATAGTTTCTTTTTCTTTGTTTTTTCCTTCTTTTTTTCTTGTAGAGAAAACAAAGAACGTTTCTTTGTTACTGTCATGATCCCTTTGCAGGTATACAGGGAAAGATGAGGGACTATCAACTTGCTGGATTAAATTGGTTAATACGATTATATGAAAACGGCATCAATGGGATTCTTGCTGATGAGATGGTATGTTCTGACACCTGCTTTACTTGATAATTTTGAACCGAGGCTTACTCTTAGAGAATTTGCATAGTTTTATTTTAAATTTTGCTTATGGCTTGTTAAAGAGTTGCTGACTGTGTGTTGCTTGCTTTTTCAGTTGCATATTTGTCCTGTATTTTGTTTTACAAATGTTCTTTTTTTATGATTGTATAGGGTCTTGGTAAACATTGCAAACATCTCCCTACTGGGTTATTTACACGAATTCAGAGGAATTACTGGGCCCCATATGGTGGTTGCTCCAAAATCTACTCTAGGAACTGGATGAATGAGATTCGACGCTTCTGTCCAGTTTTACGTGCTATAAAGTTTTTAGGGAACCCTGAAGAAAGGGTAAGTTAAATTTGCTTCCAACCTATGCTTGTTTACTTTTTAAGTGCTAAAACAGAGTGTTTTATGACATTTTGTTGCTGTTTTTTTTTCTTTTGCAGCAACATATACGTGAGAATTTATTAGTCCCTGGGAAGTTTGATGTTTGTGTAACTAGTTTTGAAATGGCCATCAAAGAAAAATCTGCATTAAGGCGTTTTAGTTGGCGCTATATATTATTGATGAGGCCCACCGAATAAAGAATGAGAACTCCCTCCTTTCCAAAACAATGAGACTCTATAGCACCAATTATCGTCTTCTTATTACAGGCCACCTCTTCAGGTATTTCCGTAATTTATACAGAACACTGTCATGCTTGGATGGGATCTTTCCTTGAAAAGTTTTTTGTATAATTTTTTATGACTATTATGATCAGGACCAATACATAACTTTGTTGATTTTTCAATCAATTAAACTTTTGACATGAAACTTATGTACTAGTTGATCACTATCCTGATACATTCGCACTCATCAAGCATGCTTCATTTAGAGAAGTCTGCTTTTCTTATATGGTTTATGTTAGAAGTCAGAGATCCACCAATTATGTTGCTGCTTGTGTACTAAGTTTTTTATGTTATTTTATTTTGTTATCACTTGAAGAAGAATTATCAGTTTGAATGCAATTTATTTGGTGCAATCAAGCAGGTGTCAATAAAACTGTATGAAAAAAAAATTGGAATAGCATCATACTATATCTGCATAAGTTGGTGCTACAATATTGGAGATCAACACAGTTTTTCACCTCAACGGAAACTGATTTTACCCACTTTGCAATCAGTGTAAACATTATAACCACCTTCCTTAACGAGCAAATTGTTTCTTAACAACACATGTAATTTGCAGAACAATCTTCATGAACTGTGGTCTCTTCTTAACTTCTTACTCCCTGAGATATTCAGTTCTGCTGAAACATTTGATGAATGGTTCCAAATATCTGGAGAGAATGATCAGCAGGAGGTCGTTCAACAGCTTCATAAGGTGAATATATAACTCTTTTGTGCATTCTGAGTCTTCTGTGTTAATCAATCACCTTTTGACTTAGTAGCCTTCACTTTGGCGTATCTTGAATCTTGAAGGTGCTTCGTCCTTTTCTTCTTCGAAGGCTTAAGTCTGATGTGGAAAAGGGATTGCCTCCAAAGAAGGAAACTATTCTTAAAGTAGGAATGTCCCAGATGCAGAAGCAGTATTATCGTGCTCTGCTTCAGAAAGATTTGGAAGTTGTAAATGCTGGTGGGGAGCGTAAACGCCTTTTGAACATTGCCATGCAGCTGAGAAAATGTTGTAATCATCCATATTTGTTCCAAGGCGCTGAACCTGGACCACATATACTACAGGAGATCATCTAATCACAACTGCAGGTAAAATTCAAAATTATTCAACTTTGTTGTGCAGCTTCCTATTACTTAGATATGCCTTTTAACCACAACTGTATCTGTGCAGGAAAAATGGTTCTGCTAGATAAATTGCTTCCCAAGCTCAAAGAGCGGGATTCAAGGGTGCTTATATTTTCACAGGTGCTCCTCTCTCTTAAGCATCTTTCTAAATGAGTGACTTGTGTGCTACTTTTTGACTTGTGTGCATGGTAATTCAATCAAGTTAAAATCTTTTAGTAGGAGCTAATACTGCTCAGTAGAGAATAAAACTGTCTTAAGTTGCTGCCAATCACTTAAGAGATTTTCATTACTCAAGATTGAGGTTTATTTGACTTAAGAGATTTCCATTACTGAAGATGGGTCTATTTCTAAATTTTCTGCCACGACTTATATGGGTTTGCTAATGATCCACCCAGACTGTTATAGTTTTATGGAATGATTGTTTTTACTTTTTTCTAAACTGCTAAATAACAGTAATTGTTCTGCCTGGAATGCAGATGACCAGACTGCTGGATATCTTGGAAGACTACTTGATGTTTCGCGGGTATTTGTACTGCCGTATTGACGGAAATACTAGTGGGGAAGATCGTGATGCTTCAATTGAGGCCTTTAATCGGCCAGGCAGTGAGAAGTTCATTTTCTTGCTCTCAACCAGAGCTGGTGGCCTGGGATTAACCTTGCCACTGCAGATGTCGTCATTCTTTATGACAGTGATTGGTAATTTGTTTTTTCCTTTATCTTTTCTGGTCATTTTAGTATCTGGAACAGTTCTAATCCTTTTGTCGTACTGTATCCTTGTCATCCTTAGGAATCCACAAGTTGATTTGCAAGCACAAGATCGTGCCCATCGAATTGGCCAAAAGAAAGAAGTTCAAGTGTTCCGGTTTTGCACTGAGGTTTATCTTTTACTGGATGGAGCTCACTAAGTTTTACTATGTTAATGTGAAATCTCTCACAACTTACTGGCATTTTGCCGTTGAAACTGCAGTACACCATTGAGGAAAAAGTTATTGAGAGGGCATATAAGAAGCTTGCTCTTGATGCTTTAGTTATTCAACAAGGCAGATTGGCAGAACAGAAGAGTAGGCATTATATTTAAAACTTGTATTTGTAGTTTACTCAACGCCCAGAGTTTGTATTTATAATTTCTCAGTACTTATCAAGTTATGATTTTGTAATATTTTTTGATACAGCTGTTAATAAAGATGAATTGCTGCAAATGGTGAGGTTTGGTGCTGAAATGGTTTTTAGTTCCAAGGATAGCACAATAACAGATGAAGATATTGACCGGATCATAGCTAAAGGAGAAGAGGCAACTGCTGAGCTCGATGCAAAAATGAAGAAGTTTACAGAAGATGCCATCAAATTTAAAATGGATGACAGTACGAATATTTCTTAACTTTTTGTTTATTGTCAGTCAAATTTAAAACATCAGCTTCATGTTATTTTACACTTTTATTGCAGATGCTGAATTTTATGACTTTGACGATGAGAAGGTAAGACTGTTATGGAATATGAATATTTTAACTCTTGTTGAACGCCATATATTTTAATAGTTATTACTGTTTGTGAATTTTGTGAATTTCTAACTCAAAGATGTGCTAATATTAAAGGATGAAAATAAGCCTGACTTTAAGAAGATTGTTAGTGATAATTGGATAGAACCACCCAGAAGGGAAAGGAAGCGCAAGTAAGTTTATATTACTGGCTACAGATTTCTTTGAGATTCTTATAATCTTTCTAAACCTATTTTTATCTGCCTCTGTGTGTAGTTATTCTGAGTCTGACTATTTCAAGCAAACAATGCGTCAAGGTGCTCCATCAAAACCAAAGGAACCACGCATTCCTCGCATGCCTCATTTGTAAGTTCTCACCTGCAGACTTATGTTTGGTAATGTTATGAAATATGGTTGAATGTCATTTTCTTTATTGTTTGAGTATATTTTGACTTTGTGAAAATATTAATTGATGGATAACTTGTGCTACCTTTTCCAGGCATGATTTCCAGTTTTTTAACACGCAAAGGCTGAACGAGTTGTATGAAAAAGAAGTACGGTATCTCATGGTGCGTACAAGCATACATCTTCTTGAAATACCCATTTTCTTGATTTTTTCTTTTTCTAGCTAGTAATTGGTTTGTTGCCCCTGAAGGATTTGCTTTCTTGTTACAGTTTACTATTATTAAATACATAGTTCACTAGTGTACTTCCAACCATTCTCATAAAATTGATGGAAAGGGGACAAAGGGAATGTGCAATGCACACTCTTTCTGAACTGATTTAAGAGTCAGCTAGGCTAAAATGAGGTTTTATAACCTCTTCACATGAAAAGTATGGAGTATAACCAAAACAAATAATTCTTTGGTTCTGAAGAAGACTGATATTATAATATTGTATGGGACAATGTAGGTTGATCCCCATACCCATGGAATTACAGAATCAACTATAACTGTACATCATAAGTAAGTGTTGAAGATTGTATAGAATGGATCAAGGTGTTGTTAAACTGCTTTTCTTTGAAAGAAGTCTTGGAGTTTCATGTAGCCTTAGCTAAAGATGTTGATTTATCACCACTTTGAGTAGTTTGGAATGTCACTAAACCAAACTATTTCTCAATATGGACTGAAAGCATAAGTGGTACTGTATTCATGCTTGGAACTTTATAAGAGTAATTGTGGCATCAAAATCTTCCTGCGAGGGAGGTTCAGTTCTGTATCAGGCATATGCATGCTTTTTCTGGAGAGGTTGAAACCTCAAGAAAATTAAAATGTGGAATTCTGCAAAAAAAAAAAAAAAAAAAAAGATAAATAATAAAGCGGTTGTTGCTTATTGATGGCTGTTGCACTGCAACAAAGGCCTGTATGTTCTATTAGCATCAAAAGCTATAACTTATACTTTCACAATTACGGGCTCTTTTGGCTGGAAATTCAGGAATACTAGGTTGACACTAATTATTGGATGGAAACATAAACTGTGTTAAGCTTCTTGAAAAATGGTACAGGTTGCTTTCATCTTTCATTCGGGACGTGGATCTCAAATTTTGCGTGGGCTATTTTGGCACTTTAGGTCCTGAAGGCCTTCAAACTTTTTGACTTTGTCTTCTGTTGGTTCTCCTGTTGATGTTTGAATAGTCGTATTCATTATCCTAGAGTGGATGTGTTTGTGATCTTCTTTCTAATTCTGATTTTTCTTCAGCAAACCCATCAGAAGAATCAAGCAAAAGATACAATTGATGGTGATGAGTCTGAAGGTAATTCTCCTTTTTCAGAGGTACTATTTTGATTACTATTATCATTGCCTCTAACAGCTGTAATTTTTATTTAGACATGGGGGATCCCTTGACTGTGGAGGAACAAGAAGAAAAGGAACAGTTATTAGAAGAGGTGAGGTTATTGATTGATAATTGAAATTGACCAGCTTCCTAAGAATACTAATTTGCCTCACATTGCAGGGTTTCTCATCATGGACCAGGAAAGACTTCAATACATTCATTAGGGCATGTGAGAAGTATGGACGCAATGACATAAAAAGTATAGCTTCTGAGATGGAAGGGAAACAGAAGAGGAGGTTGAAAGATATGCTAAAGTTTTTAAAGAAAGATACAAGGAACTGAGTGGTATATAATTCTGAATCCATTACTTTGTTTTTTTGGGGGGGAAATAATCCAATTCTATTGTTCTATTTATTTGAAACAACTGGGGAATGCATCTCTGCCTTGTTCACAACTATATTCGCATGAGTGTTATACATAAACTGCCCCTTCTTTTTTGGTGTCCCTTCAGAGTATGATAGAATAATCAAGAACATTGAAAGAGGAGAGGCAAGGATATCCCGTAAAGATGAAATAATGAAAGCAATTGGGAAAAGTTGGATCGCTACAAGAATCCGTGGTTAGAATTGAAGATTCAATATGGGCAGAACAAAGGGAAGCTGTACAATGAAGAATGTGATCGCTTCATGGTATTGTAATTTGTTGTCTGACATATTATCATCAGTAATGGTTTCATCTTCTTTGGTTACATTTACTGAACATTAAAATATCAATTATTGTTTCCAGTTATGTATGGTCCATAAACTTGGCTACGGAAACTGGGATGAGTTGAAAGCAGCTTTCCGAATGTCACCTTTGTTTCGCTTTGACTGGTTCGTGAAGTCCCGTACGACACAAGAACTGGCTAGACGCTGTGACACACTTATTCGATTGGTAGAGAAAGAAAATCAAGATATGACGAACGAGAGAGACAGGCTCGGAAGGATAGAAAGAATGCCAAGGTTTAATTCTTTATACTTTTATTTTTCCCGCCTCTTTTGGGGATGCATTTGGTTGCTTTAGCCTCTGTTGGTGATGTCAGATTGAGTTGATATAAAACAGTTTCTATATTCAACATCAACCACAAAACCTTTCTCCCAAGCTTCTGGAGTCGACACAGTTTCTGCTTTGATCCCCCCCCCCCCCCCCCCCCCCAAAAAAAAAAAAAAAAAAAAAAAAAAGGTTTTTTTAGGATATTAGTCTCTAACAACTAGCTTCATTTGATATTATCTTGCAAATATGATATTGATGCAAGTTCCTCATAATGTAGGACTCACCAATTTTAGTCCCTTAAAAGGACTCATAATTAGTGGACCCCTTATTTTTAGAGACTCGTATCAAATATCAAGTTTGTCGGAGATTAATATGAAATTAAGCTAATTGGTAAATGCCTTTTTCTTAAATGGAAACTCAACTGTCATCTTTATATGTTTGTGCATGAAATTGTTCTGAAATTCAAAGTTGACATGCTATTTAGGTATAACTGCAGATGGGAAAAATTACTAATTTATTATACTTACAATTTTTTGTGTTTAATTGCTTTTGAAATTTCTTTTCACTTTGAAGATTGATTTTTCCCCTTTTCCTTGTTTGTCTTCATATTCTAAAGTAGTCTGCATGTGTTTTCTTGACAATGCATTTGCTATGTGAAGTCTTAGATTCCTGGAATGTGTGATGCACTTGTAAAACAAACTGTACTTTCCTCCCAGAGATATGATTTTAACTGATCATTTCTGTTATATTTGATCCAAATTCTATACTTCAGTTTTTCTTCTTTTTTAATTTCTAAGACAATATATGTAGTGAGTCATACTCTTGTTCTTTGAGATGTATCACACACTCACATTATAAAAAGAAATAGATTTCTTTATGGTGGCAATTTGATTATTAAAAGCAATTATTATTATTATTATTATTATTATTATTATTATTATTAAAAGCAGACTTAGATTGTCAGACTGAATGTAAACACAATTGCAGCCCACCTTAGAAGGGTTTGCATTCCATATAGTAAAATTTCCAATTTTCTCACTCTTGTTTTTTTTTTTTAAAATAAGAATATGACACCTACAAAACGGTCTGGGACAAAGTCTTCTGCTCAGGAGACCCCTTTCAAGAGGAGGAAGCAATCATCTATGGATGATTATCTAAGCTCAGTAAGTTCCTTTTCTTGTCACTTCAAAAAGAAGTCCATATACTTTGTTACATCTATAAGAAAGCCTTGCATCTCAAATTACTTGATTATGGATTAAAATTTATCTGCCATGATGTGGCATGCCAAAAGCTCGTGTGCTCTGTCTGGGGCCGTGAAATAATAGCTTTTCATGCATAGCTCATTTTATTTGGGCCATAGCTCGTACTTGAACCTGGGACTCCCTATAAGTCCATAACCTGCCCCAACCCCTTACGAGTGAGCCAGGTCTTCAGTGGCATTTTGCTTGATATTCAAGTTAGAAAACCTAAAAGCATGTGTGTTCCCTTTTTTTCTTGTATAGACTGGAATTTGAATTTCTACTATAGTTATCAATTCAATGGTATTAGTTTAATGGCCATTGTGAATGCACAACTTATATTTAGCCTGATCTTTTGTGTAGCAGGGGGTTGATATATTTAGCCAGATATTAGTAAACAATCCAGTTACTCCCATGATCTTATCATTAATATTATCATCAAGACCCTGGTGGATCATGATAAGCCCATCCGAGCTTGATGACATGTGCTCTACATTAGTTATAGTATATGTTATTTCTTGATTTCATCTCTGGTATTTTTAAATAATTACCAAAAAAGAAAAGCTCCTATTTGAAGGGAATGCTGATTTTTATTCTAAAAGTTAACTGCCGGTGTTTTATTTGACATGCGGTCTCATGGATAACTTTTCCACTCTTTCCTGTTTCAGGTCTGAGTTGCAATGTAGACCATCCTGACTGATGCTCGTGTGAATAGATGTAAAAGAATAATTAGAAAATAATTTTAGTTGCTGAACAATTTTATTTTGGGCTTTGTTTCCAGGGAGGAAGGAAGAAGAGGTAATCTCAAGGAGCTCCTTCCCTCAATTGATCCTCAAGACGTCTAAAAGTTTTTTTTTTGTGTGGGAGTTTTGAAGAAAGAGCAACATGAGGTTTTCAGGCATGCTCATGTTGACGGTTTCAATACTAATTGATGCACCTTTTATTTTGTACCAGCTAAATGGTGATTTTTTGCTTTTGATTTTTATATTCTTCAATATTCTCCCTCTTTCAGCTTGTAGTTATTGTATACTGTGCAGTAGGCTGCTGTGTTACATAACATTGGATAAATGTAGTAAGGTTTATGATTAGCTACTCCATTATAATTATAGTTGTATCAGATTAAACTTGATAGCTAAGACAATGTTTGTATTTTTTTTTTTTTTTTTTTTTAAGGAAGTTTGTTCTCTTAACCTTGTTTTCCCAAAGGAAATTGTGTGATGCAACATGGAAAAATATTAGCTTCTTTGACATAAAGAGTCTTCTGCAAATGTGATCTATGTGCAGATTTTGACTATGTATTTAGTTCATCATAACTTAATCATTAGAGTTTAACTAACCTGTTAGTGTTGATTAATGGCTTATGAAATCCATGTCCCACTAATATCCTCTGTGTATTGTGAACTCACTCAAGTTATTTTTGTTACATTTATATAGATAATTTTTCATTTGACTCTATTGAACTACATTCTTATTCATATTCAAGAAAATTACATTACATAATGCAAATTATATAAATTCATGAGAATATATATTTTTATATAAATCATACAAGATCAAATTTTATTCCAATTATAAATTCAAATATTATTAGAATTCTAAATACTCCAAATGCTATTTTATAATATAATCTAACACTTCTCTTCAAAGTAGTCACGATAGTACAACATTGAGAGTTTGCCAATAAAAATTGAAAAACTAGTGTTAAAAGTGTGGAAGTTGTTGGAATGTTGAATGAATTACCCAAGATGAATTATGAATTGTCCAGTTGTTAAAAAAAACTGTTGAATTACTGAAATACCCAAGATCAGTTATCAAGTTGGCGAAAATGAATTTCTGAAATACCAAAATCAAATCCAAAATTCTTCCAAAAATTCAAACATATTTTCTTCTCAGCTACAGAAATTGTAAGATCAAGAGCCAAACCGAAGTGAAGAAAATCAAATTGAATTAAGATGAATTGCTGAAAAAGAATTGCCAAATTGCAAGCCAAACCAAACGAGAAGTTTTCCAAGTTGAAACAAAAAATCGAAACAAATTTGAACCCGAACCGAGAGATTAATCAAAAAAAGAACATAAAAAAAACAAAAAAAAAACAAAACTGAAACTGAACCTACTTGAAGGTGTCCAAACAAAAATGAGTTCGAACTTGGAACCAAACTAAATCTTCCAAGCGAATTCACCAACGGATCTACTTTTCTGTTGTATGACTAGATGCACACCAATCTCCAAACAAATGGTCTCAAAAATCAAAATACGAGACAAAAAATTCATGCTAAAAGTGTAAATCGGATTTTAAATTGTCGATCTCCACACTAATCTATACAAAATCTACTTTAAACAGTAGAATCTGCTAAATCCACTTCAACCATTGCGTTCAAAATGCTCAAAACCATGCGAGAGAACAAAAATCACCCTCTGAATCACCAGGTTACAACCAAAACAATTTCAGTAGTCAGTTTAACAGATTTTTCCAAACTTTCAGAAATTCAGACTAAACATAATAGAAGATAAAATTGCTGAATGACAGAAATTGTTGTAAGAAAAAAGCAAAACTAACAAAAACTAAAAGAATAAGAACAAAGAAATTGAAGAAGATTCAAATTGCGAGAAAGATTATAAAAGCAAACAAAGATGCGAAAGCAAACAAAAAAAATTTCTTAAACCTGATGCTCTGACACTATTTTAAATCCCCCATCTATGTCAAACCGTAATTAGAAGGAAATAAAACTCACTCACAAAATTTAATTCTCTTCAGTCACCTCTTTTTTAAAGAAAGGGCGCACGCCCATGTATTAAGCGTAGAAGCACCACTGAGGGTCGCTTGCCAACATGTCGAGTGCCAAAGCGCTATTGAGCACGCTTTAAAGTGATGAAAAAAACTTAAATGACCCCACAATATTAAGCTGAGGAGTGCAACCATGATCGTAGTCCTCACGAAAATGTCTTATTTCTAAATCTTAATTCGGACTGCGACTAAGATTACAGTCCTCACAAAAATGCATGTTTCTTAGTCTTTGTAGATCACAGTCCTCACAAAAATGCCATGTTTTTGAGTCTTTATAGGACTGCGATCATGGTCGCTGTCTCCTTTATTAGGACTGTGACCATGATCACGGTCCTAAATAAAATGCCTTATTTTTGAGTCTTTATTAGGACTGCAATCATGATTGTAACTCTCACAAAAAATATCATGTTTTTAAATCTGACTCTTTCCCTGCTACGTGATCGATTCGATTTGATCTCCTCTATCGTCTCGAGATCAGATAATTTATGGCGTTGAAGCCGCTCGCAGCGAGACTCACCTGCAATAGGAAGCACACTTCCTTCAGACCAAGCAGTGAAGATCAACGCCTGAATCTAAAAAAAGTGTAAAAGTGAAACAAAATTATATGGGAAGAAGGATCTGATCTGCCTCATTACTTTTTTCTAATGTGAATGAGGCTAACGCTAAACAAATTATGAAGCTGAGTTTTTTCCTTACAATGTTAAGAAATAGGTGCTACAACCAATTTTTCCTATTAGATTTATAGATAAATCTCTATTAACTCTAAAGAAGTACATATTTATTGATATTCAAGAGAATTACAAAATATAAGTTGCATAAATCCATGAGAATTGTTTTCTTACAACTATGAATCAAAGACCAAATCTTATTCTAATTATGAATCCAAATACTACTTGAACTCTAAATACTCCAAATATTATTTCTATAATATAATACACTCTATTATATTTAACAATTACGTAATAAGCCTCTCCAAGGGTGTCATTAGGATTATAATTTGGAAATGTTATTCTCTTCAGATTTCTTTTTCTTCAATTTTGTAATTAGACTGCAAAAATCTCATGCAACAGGCAGGAAAAGTAACATGCAACTTAGTTTTTGCAGTTTCTGTTTATGTTTTTAATGTATGTGCATGAGCCACAAAATGTGCAATTTGTCTTTAAAATTAGCAACATATCCAATATCTGAACATACTTTCACATTAAGACAATTCTATTGCTTTATAGAGATAAGCCTAGGCCAATGGTGTAAAGTTCAAAACTTTAGTAGACTTGAACTCATTTTTCAAAAAAAAAATCAAAAGAAAAATCACTGGAGCCGACATTTTGACACATCACTAGTTCAAAAATTCAGTATTAGAGATGTCATGTACTTAATGGAATATATACACCCAATTCCTCTAAGCACCTGGCAATAGTGAACAACATCCAGTTCCTATTTAGTTGCACCTAGGGGTGGTCTCCTTTTAGTTTATTTGAATATTTGTTTCTTATGTTCCCTCATTGAACACAGAGAGAGACTTGTGTCCTTTCAAAAGAATTTGAGGCCGAATGCTTCTCACTCAAATTTAACCCTCCGACATTCGAACACAAGATCCACTCTGTTGAAATTGATTTATATTATTTCAAGTATCTATAACTAAAAATCAAGTATTTTTCAATACTTTTTGCCCTTTAGCGCGAAAATGGACGGCCGAAAGTAGTGAGTTGGTTAGATTTATGTCTTCAGACACATAAATTCTCGATCCGGCCATTTCATTATGATCTAAACATTTAAAACCCCCCACAAACTAATTTTTTTTAGGTTTCAAATATTTTACATGGTTAAACTAACTAACTCGCTATTTAGGCCGTCCGTTTTCCCCTTACTTGATGGATGGGCAAAAAGTATTCAAAACACATGATTTTTGGTTTATATATACTTGAAATAATATAGATCAACTTCAACAGAGTGAATCTTATATCCAAATGTCGGAGGGTTGAATTGAGTAGAAAGATTCGGCCTCGAATCCTTTTGGAAGGACACAAGTCTATATATATATATATATATATATAATATATATATATATATATATATATATATATATATATATATATATATATATATATATATATAAGTTAATTGAATCTCCTAATTGAATTCAACTTTCTTAATTTAGGATTCACTAAAAGCATTTCTACTTTTTGAGCTGTGAAGTGCTAAAATTAGTGAACATATTTCTCATAATATTAATTACATTCTTATTGTATTAATAAAGCTCACAGACACCAAAAGCAGGTCACCTGTTCCTCAGATTTCTTTGTAGATAATAAGTTTAGAGGGCACAAGCTGAGCTGATCAGTGGGGCACAAGTGGAGGAGTCAACCATTATTATGATGGAGGCAAGCACATTTTGGAGGAGGATTAAAAAGTTGAATTTTGGATACATTTTTTAATGTTCTGAGGTTGTAGTTTTTTAGTCATATTGAAATTTTCTTAGGTATTGTAATTGAAAGTTATTGGTATTTTTGTGATTGTTTCATTGTAATTGATAATTTTGGTGTCTTGTGATTGTTTCATTGAATTGTTTTGGTTTATTTAAAATCTGTTCTGGATAATTATCTTTCTAGCAACTAGTTTCTATTATTTGTGGTTATTTGATTGATATTGCATATAACGGCATTTTTATATGTCCTTGTACTTTAGTTAATTTTCAATGTACAATGATATTTGTTTTTTGCATGTTACAACATTAAAATATGTCACTATGTGTAGTGGCATTTCAAGTAAAATATCAGTATATCATTTAGTGACACTATCTATAGTGACATTTTTCATAAATGTCATTGTGATGTTGCTATATGCTATAAAGACATTTTTTGAACAAAAAAACGACGTTTTTTCATGTAGCTATATGCCTTTTTGTTGTAGTGCCTCCAATTGTGTTACTCAAAATAAATAAATAAATGAAAGAAACTGAAAGAAATGTAAAGAGGAAAATCAAGAGGTGTAACATTTTATTAAATTTATAGGCCGTGGTGAATTGCTTAAGTTTCTATACTGTTTTCCACTCAAAATTTCAAAACTTTAGGCAAATCAATTTTTGAAGCATATCTTTAACCTAAAAGTAACAAAGTGGATATCAACTTTGATGCTAACTCTCAAGAGATGTTTCTTCATTATCAAATAATATATAACTAAGCAACAAGAGCCAGAAAAATGATTTGTACTTTTACATAATGAACAAGATGAATACCCAAACAATGAAGTTTGATTAACTATTACATTACATTACATTACAAAGAATAATTTCTTGATCAGCTAATGAGTTATATTAGCTCACAACATATTGTACAACAATCATGAGGTTTGATTAAATATTTTCTATAAAATGTTCACCATTTTGTAGTTCATTGCAAAAAAATTGGTCAAAATTAGAAACCAATAAATTAGGGTAAGAGTGTAAATTCAAATATGCCAATTAAGAAGGAAATTCAAACTTCTGATTTCCCACATTTTTAGGTTTTTTTTTTTTTTTCCATATAACAAATTGAGGTAACCCCTCCTTGGTAGATTGAGAATAATAAGGTAATTTTGAAAAAGAAAAGCGACTCAGGGTATATGATTTTAAAGACAAAGGATAACAATTTAGAATCTTATTCGCTATTTTAAAAAAATGATAAAATGAGAAATAATAATACAATATTTTATATCCATAATCTATAGCTACTCTTAGAAGTAAATACTTTATAGCACGTGCACCATTTATGTTCCCCCCTCCCTTTTTTTGTTCTACCACCTATTTTTTTTCTATTTTGTTACTTTTAAATATTTTATTTATAATTTAAACTCTCTATGTATAAAAAATTAAAGTAACAAAAAGGAAAAGGGAAAAAAAAAACTAGAAAATGTTGCATCTCTACCCCCCCCCCCCCCACTCCCAAAAAAAAACTCTTCCTCTTCTTTCTCTATCACCTTTTCTTACTGCTACGTTCTTCTTTTATCTTTTCTCTTAACAAATTCTTTCCTACACGCCACCCACTCAAATCCAACTTCATATAAAAACGTTTCGATTCATCATGTACAATGTTCTCGTCTTCTTCTTTATTCCGTTCATAATGTCATCATCTTCTTCTTTATTTCATATGTGATGTTCTATTGCGTAAAGGATCACGACAAATATAATAAAGCTTGTTCTAGCATTTTCAGTCATTTATCCATTCATGACATGGTTCTAATGTGTGGGTTTTTGCAATGCGGGAGCATAGGGAAAGACGTTGAGTAGTGTGTTGTTTTGAGTTCTTACTCAGCTGTTATTTGTGCTCTCACTATTGATATTCCATACGACTAGTGAAATTTCTAATATTACTGCATTGTTAGTGAATATTTTCATGCTTTTTTCAAGTTTTTTTTCTTTCCTTTTTATCATTTCTTCACCTTTTTTCTTATCCAATTTTTTTCTTTTCTTCATTTTACATTCTTTTTTTTCTTTACTTTATATCTTTTTTTTTTTTACTTTTTTTGTGCATTCTTTGTTTTCTTTTATCTCTCATTTCATTTTTTTCTATAAAGTCTATAAAACCCTTTTTAATTATTCTTTGATTTTTATCTTTTTTATTATACTTTTATTTTTTTCTTCTGTTTCTTTCATTACA
Organism: Agave tequilana; assembly: GCA_038442645.1. NCBI lineage: Eukaryota > Viridiplantae > Streptophyta > Magnoliopsida > Asparagales > Asparagaceae > Agave > Agave tequilana. The sequence continues at coordinate 36,552 of JAVJIF010025558.1, read as the reverse complement.
TAAAATTTTCCTTTATATTTTTTGACTTTTTCTTATTTTTTGTATTTTTATTTCTTTTCTTTTTACTCAAAATTTTCCTTTTCTTTCTTCACCAATTTTTATTTTTATTATTTTTTTTGTTTTTTATCTTATTTTATTTTTTTGCATTTTAAAATTCTTTTTTCCTTCATGTTTTTTTTATATTCTTCATATTTTTTTTAATATGTACAACTTTTTATTTGTCTCTCCCTTTATTTAATTTTTTTCTTTTTTTTAACTGATTCCATTTTTTTTCTTTAATTCCCATTTTTTCTCATTCTTCTTTCTTTATTTTCCAATTTTTAATTGTACCTTTTTATTTTTTGATTTTGTTCCGCTTTTGCCTTATTTTTTTTGTTATTCCGCTTTTGCCTTATTTTTTTTTGTTAATTGTAACTACGTATTTCTTGTTACTTCTTTTCACTTTTTCTGGACTCTTTTTTTCTTTTCTAGTTCTTTCTTTCTTTTATTAATTTCTAAACATTTTTTATTTTTCTTCTACTTTTTGCTCATTTTATGATTTTGTACTATTTTATGTTTCATTTTTACCTTTTTTTTGTAGATTCTTTTTTGTTCTGAAGTTTTTCATTTATTCTTTAATTACTCTTTCATTTCCTTCTATATTTCTGTATTTGTTACATTTTATTTTTTTTTCTTGGAAATTTTCGCTGCAACCACTTATTTTCCTTCATAATTAGAAAAAAAAACACACCTCTCTATTTTTATTCGCTATAATCTTATTCATGTCAGTATAAATTGATTCCTCCCAACCACCACTTTTTTTTATATATTTTCATTTTTTCTTTTACCCTTCTCTGTCGCCCCCGATGCTGTTCTCCTCTCAACTCTGACTCCGACGCAGAGTAATTCGCGGATCGACCTGCATGGTCAGGTTGGCGAGGGGCGGCAGAAGCCCCCTCCCGGGGGTCTCGGGGGCAGAGCCCGGACCAAATCTTTTTGTGGTAGACCTTTTGTAAATTTTGTTTGTTCGTACTCGTGATGAGTTTCGTTTGTGTTTGTGATCGATGTATTTTTTAGGCCTGAAAAGAATTGAGCATCATTAGATGTCGTGAATGGAAGTCTACTGATAATGACGAAGCTGATATGAGGATTACTCGTGATTGTAGTCCTCACGACTATGGTCGTAGTGCTTTATTAAAAGACTGCGACTATAGTCACACTCCTTTTATTAATTAAAAATTAGGACATTTTGCGAGGACTCCGATCATTATCGCAGTCTCAATATAGGCCAGAAAATTGTGTTTTTGTGGAGATAGTGATTATGATTGCAGTCCTACTAAAGGCTAAAAAAACAAAGCATATTTGTAAAGATAGCGATCATAGTCGCGATCCTAATAAAGAGAACTACAATCATGGTCGCAGCCATATAAAGACTCAGAAACATGCCACTTTGTGAGGACTGCAATCATGATCGCAGTCCTATAAACATTCAAAAATATGACATTTTTTTTAGAACTGCGATCATAGTCGCAATCCTAATAAAGACTTAGAAATAATGCATTTTAAGTGAAGATGACGATTATAATCGCAGTCCTCATTTTTGAAGTGGTCCGCTTTTTTCTAGGCGATTATTGCGGGGCATTTGCGTTTTTCACCGTTGAGAAGAGTTTCTGCGCTTGACACATGGGCGCGCCTAGTTTATTTAAAAAAAGGTAACTGTAGCGAATTAAATTATGAGGCTGAGTTTTTTTTTTCTAATTACGATTTGATACAGGGGCTGTAGCGAAATCCCCTTTTTATTTTTCTCCATAATTTTTCTTGACTTCTTTGTAATTCTATTCTACATATTTTTAAAATTATTTCTTCACTTTTTGTTCAGATTATTTCTTTTGTTTTGCTTGTTTCCTTTCTGTTCAATATTTTTTCTTTTCTTTTCTTTTTTCAATTATTTGTCTATCTTTTGTGAATATTATTTTTCTTTTTATTGTTTCTTTTCTTTTTTTAAATTATATTTTATTTTTTCTTTATTCTTATACTTCTTTTCTTTCTATATATTATTTTTTCTTTTTATTTTCTTTTTCTAATAATTATTCTATTTTGTAATTCTTTTTTCCTTTTTAAATATTTTTAATTTTAAATATATTTTTATTATTTCCTCTTTTCCTATATTGTTTATTTTCACTGATTATTATTTTTTCTTATCAAATTATCATCCTCTATTTTTTATTGAGTATAGATATTATATTATGTTGAATAGATATTTATATTTTTTTAAATAAATGTTTCAAATAAAAATATAAAATAGATCACCACATCAACCAGGGATTGCTAAGCTTAAAAATAAATTCATGCGCGCTGCACGTGCACTTTTCTAGTAGGTACAAATATACATTAACCTATGTTCATATTCCTTAGTTTTTAACAAAAAGCACTTTTCAAAATACAAGCGGACCATATGGGAGTGGGCGTGAGGAGTCTCAGGTTCAAGTTTCAGCAGTTACGACCTCTGTTAAAACTTATTCACAGACGGGTTCGGTTCATGTGTGTGAGCCAAACACATACAATAAGATGGTCAATCCCGCGTTAACACGTGGGTTAGATCTTATGTGTGTGGGCCTCACACACACATTATAAGAGATTATAAGAGATCCAATCCACGTGTCAACGCGGGATTGGCCCTCTTATTGTATGTGTGGTGTCGCTCACACACATGAAGTGAACCTTTCACACGGACCACGAATAACCTAGAACTCATCCCGTTTTTTCTATCCTTTTCAAAAATATCTTAATAATAATGACACTACTTTTTACTTCTGATATAATTAGAGAACCTTCCATGAATAATCTGTTATTTTCCTAATCAAAACCACGTACCCTAAACTGTTCAATAATAGCAGCAACAACTATAATAATAACAATAATAATTAGGTAATTAAATTAATGGAGTTAATTCAATTTTAAAGAGAAAGAGGATCTGATATTGACAATTAAAAAAAAAATAAAGAAAAAAAATAAAATAAATAAAATATTTAATTTTTCAGCCCACCTATTGAAAAGAGACGCTGTGATTGGTTGCTGAGTCGGCGTTGGCAGCCCCCGCCGCCTTCCCGTCTCTCTCACTCTTTCTTGGGTAACCAATGCCCATCCTCCTTTAATTTATTATTTATTATTATTATTTACGAAAAACCCCTCGGACTTCCCCAAAATACACGCCACGCCCCTTATATGCATCCGCTCTCCCTCTTTTCTCCGCCTCCCCCGATCTCCGCCAAAAGATGGAGGCCGCCGCCGAGTCTCGCCTCGATTTCGGCAAGATGGAGTTCGGGTGCGATCTCCTTCGTTCGAGATTTGTCCTTTGTCCCCTTTTTTGTGATTTTTTGGGGTTATTTTTGTGATTTTTATTTTTATGGGGGTGGGGGTTGTAGGTGCAAGCACTATAGGAGGAGATGCAAGATCCGAGCCCCCTGCTGTAACGAGATCTTTGGATGCCGACACTGCCACAACGAATCCATTGTAATTGCTTCGTTTTTTTCTTGATTTAGTGAAGAATTTTGTTTGAGATTTTGAGTTGTTTGGAATTCTTTGTTTCTTGATGTTGATTGGGATTGGACTTGGATCCAGATTGATCGGCACGAGCTCTGCCGCCAGGATGTGCAGAAGGTGAGATCTTCAGTTTCTTGATTAGATTTTAGGTGTGTTTTTGTTTATCTACTGCTGATTTTAATTCGGTGATGATTCTTGCAGGTGATTTGTCTCGTGTGCGATACCGAACAGCCGGTAAATTTTTTGAATTTCATATTTTGAATTTTATTTTATTTTTAAACAGTAGTAGTCGTTGTAGTTGCTGGGAGTAATTGTTTTGAATTTTGGGATGTGTTTTTTTAGGCTGCGGAAGTTTGTAGCAATTGTGGGGTGAAAATGGGGGAGTACTTCTGTGATGTTTGCAAATTTTACGATGATGACACTGAGAAGGGGCAGTATCATTGCGATGATTGCGGTATCTGTAGAGTTGGCGGGAAGGGGAATTTCTTCCACTGCAAAAAGTGCGGTATGTGCTGTTTTCGATTGTGTTTCCATTGATAAGTATTTTACTTAGTTGATTTCTATACTAACTTTTTGAGCTGTTGTATTTCCCCCAACACCCCATAATTTCAATGTTTTAATTTTTTTAACAAAGAATGGAAAATATGATTTTATAGGATGGATGAATTGGAAAGGTCAACCCTAGGTGAAAATTTGTATTTCTGTGGGATAAATTTGTTAATGACGATATGGTTATTTTCTCATATTCCATATTATTTTGAATCTAAAATTTTCTAGGAGCCCTCACCTATAAATTGAACAAGCCCCATAATGTATGAATTTTTGATGTAAAAACAGCCTAACAGAGTTTAGTTTTTTTTTTAGAGACAGTTGGCAGTTGGCACTTGTCTGTAGTAATCTGAGCTAAAGTAGACATTTGTTCATACGCAACTTGTCCTGTTAGTCTTTTGCCACAATGATTCTAGTCATCAGAGTGAATCATTTTGTTCTTGATTGTAAGCAGCAATAGTCAAGTGAATGTTCAGATGTTGGAGTTTCAACTAGAATTCTGAGCATGCTTCTAGTTTATTTTTTTCATGTTTAATTTTTTCAATTTTGGTTTAACTGAGTTTGACCGAATGATGATACAACTCACCATATAAGTGAAAATGCCGAATGGTCTCAGTGTTCTTCATGTTTGAGATTTGGAGTCCAGATCTTTTGGGCCATCTGAGTCTCACCTAACAGCCGTGTTCTTCATGCAAGAGATATGGGGATTTGTGTTATGAACAACTTAAGTTCTAGTGCTTTTATTTGTGATTGTGATGTAGAGAATGAACCGTTTTATCGATCTCCCTATTAATGAGGAAAAAACGAGAGAAAAAAAGAAGCAATGTTTGTGTCCTCAAACCCATTACAATTATTTACATCTTTTATTGAATTTTAGCCAGGGCTTGTTGATTCTTCAAAGTTTCTTGTAGTAATATGTTAAGGAGAAGATTTTCTAGGAAGACTGTTTTCGTGCTTATTGGCTTGTCCATGAATGACATGCACAGCAACTGCTTTTGCAGTTCAGCATTTTTTCTATTGTTGGCATTTTTCCCAGTCTTATGTAAACTTGTGTTATTATCTGAAAAATATGACGCAATACGTTGTTTTGCAATTGAACATGTTTTAGGTTATCAAAAACCCCCAAAACATTAATCAATGGTGGTAGGGTAACTCCCCTTGATGAATGAAGGCAGAACATTATTGCTTGTTGTACTTCCATTAGAACCAGCAGTAGCCTATGTTGCACAGACACAGCAATATGGAAATGGACACGACAAGTGGACATGTGACAAATTCTTAAAAAAAAAAAAAAAGCAGGACCTACGTGTCCGACACGCGTGTCGGACACGACATGGCTCCATGATAGAAGTGTTCGACACGCGTGTCGAACACGTTTCGGACACGACACGGCTCCATGATAGAAGTGTACGTGCGATATAGGCAGTAGCAGATCCATATTGGTTTTTTTCTTGCTTTGGATGAAATAGTGCGGGAAAACTATTTATTATCATATCGCAAAATATAAGGGAGAAGAAATAGCTGAAATTGATGTAAACTTATTATCTACATGCAGTGATGGCATCTTGTTCAATCACATTTTCTGTTAATTTGCTTACTTTTTTCATTTGAAACTTTGTCTAATTGACTTTGCATCAATACGTCCACAGGATCCTGTTACTCAAATGCTTTGCGCGATAAGCATTCATGTGTGGAGAACTCAATGAGACACCACTGCCCCATCTGTTACGAGGTACATCTTCATGACATACCTCTCTACTATTCTCTTTTTGAAATTTGAAGTGTCATAATGTTAGAAGCTATTCTGCAGTATCTTTTTGACTCATTGAAAGAGACAAGTGTTTTGAAATGTGGACACACAATACATGCTGAATGTTTTGAAGAGATGTTGAATCATGCTCAGTAAGCCCCGTCTCACATTAAAATGCATTATTGCTAATTTGACCTTAATTTTTTTCCTTCTTGGTGTTTGAGAGGAGTAATTATGTTCCGAACATCCTCTTTCATTTTCTTTCTTTTTGTTAGCAGATACTCATGCCCAATTTGCTCAAAGTCAGTAATGGATATGTCGAAGTACTGGAGAAAGCTTGATGAAGAGGTGAGATCATATAACTTTTTACATTATAGAGCAAGAGTAGTTTACGTATAGGAAGATAGGCTTCCGTTTTATCATGGAAGTTGCAATAAGATATCACATAGATGCTACTGAAGTATTACCATACTGCATAATTATGAGTTATGGATGGCGGACACATTTCTACTTCAACTGCTTCTATATCAGTTATGGATGCAAAATAATTTCTAGTTAGAAAAAATCATCCACAGTACCTTGAAATGAAAACCAGCCAATAACCCCTGGTGTAGGTGCAGGTATAACAGGACAAGGAAGGAATAATGAGGAGAGAGATGCTCATAGGAAAAACTGTATAATTGGCGCTAAACATAAGAATATAATTTTGATATCTGCAGTGATAAGCTAATCCTCTTTAGTACTATACTAAGTTAAAATTTGTGCGTTTAGAAGAACTCTGTCTGAATCCTGGTACTGTGTACCCTTGATCTGACCTGTCATACTTAGAAAAGTAGTTCTTAGGAACGATAAGGTGGCATATATCTCTACACGTGCCTGATGTTGGAAAAGTTGAAATGGGCAGAAAATGTGTGATTGCAATCGTCTGAGAGATACACATCCGACTGAAAGGACAACTGGAAGGATTTTGTTGGAATGGGGCCAGAATACCATGACTTAGTTGTCAGAAGACTCGGAGGAAAGAAGGCCAACTCAGTCTCTTTCTCTTTTGGCAATTGAATCATTATTATCTTGTCTTAGATTATGTATTACAATTGGCTTAGATTATCTCAGGAGGAAGTCTGCCTACAGTTTAGTTGAAATTAAGCAAACTTTTGAGATTGATTTCACTAGGTGGAAGTACCCCAAATACGTGGAAGATCCCTTAAATGGTTTATCACCATGGATAACTCTGGCTTCATCATTTTCTATTTCATACTTTTGATACTCGACAACTAGATATCCTCCACAACATTTCGCTTGGATACTATGACTGGAAAGGAATTAGAATTTTGATCAACAGGCAGTTAGGAAATGCTAGTTATGAAGTCAAATAATTTGCTTGCTTCATATTTATATGAGCTAAAGTTCATTCATTATGATAGATATACCTTAGGTTGTCTTGTTATTATAAGAGAGTAGGTTTGTTGAATCTGAATATTTGAAAGAGTGTTCACATTGGAATACTGGAATTCAGTTTCTTGGCATAAATATGAAAATGCATGTCTCTATTAGAGTGTTAATTTTCAATTGGTGGGTTATACTGATGTATATGGGAGAATATTGAGGGAAAAAAGAGGAAGACTAAGAAATTGCTCTTTTTCTAAAACCTCTCCTAGTAAGCGTTAACCAACAATTTTTGCATGGAATGAGGTTCAACTGCAATTATTTTATCACCATATTTATTTATATTTGCTTAAACAGAATTTGTTTAAAAAAGAAATTAAGTTTTGCAGTTTCTAACACTAAAATATATAGGGTTATTGTGTCATATCCAACTGGGGCCAGGCTTGGTTAAAATACCCAGCATTACGCATCATGGGATGTGGTCCTTCTGTAATTAGTAAGGTTCATTGATGCTGATCCGAAGTAATCTGTAAACCATTCAAAAATGATGAAATCATTTGGTTCTCAGTAGCTATGAGTTTAAAATTGAATCTGACCTGGGTTTGGGTTCAGTAGGCAATAAGAAGGTTTTGTTTCTTCTGTTGGAATTTTACCTTCTCAGTATCTTTTCTTGCTGCCCAAATTCCTTCACGCTCCATGCTCATTGCTCAACTTTGGCGATAAAAGAATATTTGAAAGATTTTTTATTGATGCCTATCAAGGGCCACAAAGTCTCCTCTGAAGAACGATTATCTGATTCCGGGAATTAATTACAGTAAAATTCCCTCATCTATTGATTGTACATGGGAAAGAAGCGTCAGCAGGGTAAGAAGTCTCTGGTTAGATTATATTTTATTTGCTATTATTTTTCAGAAACTTGACACTTGGTGGCTTTCCATGCAGCAGAGAAGCATTGTGGATATCCTTGCTTAAGAGTTGAGTGTTGATCTAGAAACATTTCAGCAATTGCGTGTCTAGCTTCTCTTCGAAGAGAAAAATCTACACAGATGGTTTTAAATGTGGAGTAGGATGTAGGAACCTATAGAGAAGATGCAATTAGATGGGAAAGTTGAAGCTGAACTTTTGTTGATTTGCTTCATACTAAGATTATGTGGTTATTTGAGCATGGAATGGTGATGTTGGAGATCAAGAGTAGCAACAGGGCCAAAGGCAGCAAAACAACAGTTTTCGGTTGACTGCCCAGTCGACCGAAAGAATCAGTCTTGCCTCCAGTCGACCGCCCTGAAACAGAGAGTTTAGTGATTACAGTCGGTGGACTGCCCCCAATAGAGACTAAAGTGACTATAGTCGGTCGACTCGATCGACCTCATCCGATCGACCTACCGGTCGATCGTTCTGCTGCGTTTCAGATACTCTGACTCTGATCATGATTTAGTTTCAGGTCCAAATTGGATTTAAAATTTTTCGTTTTTGTTTCTTTAATTTTAGTTTCTTAATTAGATTAGTACTCTCCGTTATTTGCCTATATAAGGCCATTATTTCTTTATAATTGTAATCAATCGAATTTTGCTTTAATAAACTTTAAGCTTTCCTCTTCAAATTTGCTCGTGGATTCGAGTTGTTTTCTTTGGCTCATGGATTTCAGTCTTGGATTGGAGTATTATCCCTACCTGAAAGTTTCTTTCAGGGTTCTAGTCGGTGTCGTTCGCTTCCTACTCTGCGTCAAGTGGTATCGGAGCTTTGGCAAACTTTCCGACAATGGCAGGAGACGATGACTTATTTCAAGTCTTAATTTAGAAGTTTGACCAAAAGTCAAATCTTCAGTCCTTATTGGACTGAACTAGGCCTTAAAAGAGCAGAATGGGTCCAAACGGGAGGAAATATGCTTTTCAATAGCTGAAAGTGGTATTACATAGTTTCTATGTACAATTACTACTATTTAACTTAGGTTCTAATTTTAATTGGAAAGTTTAACTAAAAGTCAAACTTTTAACCCCGATTGGCCTGAACTAGGCCTTATAAGAGCCAAATAGGGCCCGGACAAGGAGAAAATATGGTTTTCAAGAGCCGGGAGTAGTATCTCATTATTTTTATGTATAATTTCAATTAATTAAACTTGTTTCTATTCTTAATTTAGATTTTTTTGAAAAATCCCCGATTGTCCTGAACTAAGCCATATAAGCCCTAAAAAGGGGCCAAACCAGAGGGAAAATATGGTTTTCAAGAGCTAAGAGTTATATTACATAGGTTTTATATACAATTACTATTATTTTGCCTTGTTTCTAGTGTTAATTTGAAAGTTTGACCAAAAGTCAAATGTTCAGCCCCGATCAGCGCGAACTTGGCCTTGTAAGAGCCAAAAAGGGCCCAATCGGGGAGAAAATGTGATTTTCAAGAGCCGGGAATAGTATTACATAGTTTTTATATATAGTTACTACTAATTACACTTGTTTCTAGTCTAAATTGAGAAGTTTGACCAAAGTCAAACTTTCAGTCCCGATTGGCTAGAACTAGGCCTATATGAGCCAAATATGACCTAAACAGAGAGAAAACATGATTTTAAAGAGCCAGGAGTAGTATTACATAGTTTCTATGTACAATTGCTGCTAATAAACTATGTTTCTAATATTAATTGGAAAGTTTGACAAAAAGTCAAACGTTCAGTCCCGATTGGCCTGAACATGACCTTATAAGAGCTAAAAAAATACGATTTTCAAGAACTGGGAGTAGTATTAAATAGTTATTATGTATAATTACTACTAATTAAACTTGTTTCTAGTCTTAATTGGGAAGTTTGATCAAAAGTCACTCTTTCAGCCCGAGACTTTCCGTAAGGGTGGGCATTGCTGAAGGGAGGCATCATTCTTGAATCAATCATGGGACAATATGGTCCAAAAAATGAAGAAGTTGTATCTCAAGATCGATGATCGAGGTCTAGCTGATGGCACATACTGAAGCGGACGAGATCGTTCATCAGGTAATCCTCATTCACAACTTTCACCACATCAAACCCTACAACATCAACCTCCACCACACCAGCCACCGCCAAATCAACCTCCACCATATCAACCTCCATTTCAACTTTTACCATATTAGCCACGACAACCATCACCACCACCAAAACGTCCTCTACGAAATTTTCAATACGAAAATCTTTTCGAGGAGGAAGAATTGAACCCCCTCTATCAAGTAGGTGGCTTCGAGGATGAAGCTTATGATGGTGAGGTGGCTTACGGGCGAGACCCTAGACAGATGGCAAATCCTAATCCTAGCAGGAGAGGAAGATTTCCTTTTTCTAATCATGATAGGAGAAGAGGTTACCCAACTCCTAGTGAATATAAGATAAAGGTCGAGATTCTTTCCTTTAATGGGAACCTTGATATTGAGTCTTTCTTGGACTGGGTCAATGAAGTAGAGAAGTTCTTCGACATGACTTACGTCCCCGAGGAGAAGCATGTTAAGTTTGTGACCTACCCAAGGGAGGAGCAGCTGCATGGTGGGACCAATTGCAGATCACGAGGTGGCACCAAGGCAAGCCACTCATGATGACATGGAGACGCATGATGCAACTTTTACAAGGTAGATTCTTTCCACCCGACTATCAACAAATTCTTTACAATCAGTTTGAACATTGCAAACAAGGTACAATGACAGTTGCGGCATACACCTATCGTCTTTTCTCGCGATGCAATCTATCCATGACAGTAGTAAAAAAAGCGGCAAAGGACATCGGTGGCCTAAAGTACCCTATCCAAGAATGGGTGATCCTTCACAACGTGTTCTCTGTTGATGAGGCCCACAACAAGGCCATGAAGATTGAGAGACTGCAAAACAGAGCTTCGCCCTTCAAGAGTATAGCGGAGAAGACCTCCAACAATACAAGAACTCAGAAGGGCTCCACATCGGGCGAACGACCTCCGGCCCATAAAGCGACTGACGCTTCTACGGCAAACTCGGCGACAACAGCCGCCCCCACAACAAAAGGCAGAGAGAATCCATACGCCAAGTTAGGAGTTGGCAAGTGTCACAGGTGTTGTAACGCCCCGATCCCGACGGGTACGGAGACGTTACTGCAACGTATATACGCAGGTCAGAAATACCCTCACGTATATACGCTAAGCATCAGTACAGGCAAGAATCAGAGTACGGAAGCAAGTGGTGCATTATACATTCCAACATATGAGTACAATTACAAAGTTATCACCAGAGGTGATCCAATATTACATAAATATTACATCACTGATATGCGCAATTGCGAGATTACAAGAGATGTACAAGTATGAACAGTACACAGGCACTCACGAGTTTATAAAAGGAAAACTCGAGAGGCACACAGGGGGGCCTGGAAGGATAGACCTCCAGACGGTCTGCTGGGGATTCATGCTTCAGCTGCGCCACTCTGATCAGCAACTGGGGGAACCCACACGCTCCAAGCTCCATGACCTGGACATGAGGATACAGGGGAGTCAGATAAAACTCCCCAGGCGAGTGGTGAGGCAAAAGCCAGATGGCGTGCAAGAATAAGTCCACGTGTATCGATAAAACCGAATTATAAACATGCATTGAAAACCGTGTCGTGAGCAGAAGCAGGCAGGAGCAAATAAATATCAAACAGGAAGTACTCATGGTATGATAAGGGACGAACATGAGACTGGTGGAATAGGATACAAGTGATAAAGCAGGGTATGAGCAGCTAATATAATAATAACCATAAAACCGGAAATCCGATGTAAAACCCGATGAAAGCAAACTCGGCAAAGCATACAACTGATCCATGGTTGGTATCTTTTATTATTATTATTACTCGTCTTACCCTGATGTCTAGATATGTGAACTAGCGTCCCAGCACACATATATCCACATCTGAGTAAAGCAACGTTGTTATTGGAAACCAACGGGGGTATCAACGAACTATGTTTACAGTGGGTCCCGTACATGCCCGGGACCACGACCCAGGACGTTCCATCGCTGGTGTATGGAACCGGCCGCAAGGCCTATAGGAGGGTCTTATAGAATGCCCTTATCAAGATGGTACCAAGAAGGAGGGAGCCAGCACTCCCCTCGGTCGCCTGGAGGCCCACAGGTCAGACGGAAGTTTTAGTTGCACAACATGCCTAGTACCACTGTAAACACGAACACATATTGATAGCCGCAAGTTCCCCCGACCCGATACAAGTTGTCTCATTTTACGGTTTATTAGATGATTATCAGGTTCCGGGAATGAGCAGGAACAAGTCAGGAATATCAGGAATACATGCATATCAGGAGTACTGGTTCGTACTGTAATGTATATCAAGTTTGTAAGCAAGATGTCAGGTCATCATTCCCGTTATCGTGATAATCATGAGAGTCAAGTATGTCATGCCGGGTGTTAAGTGATAGCATGACAGGAGGATGATATTAGGCAGGTGATAAATCATGTCAAGAGATAGATATTAGTCCGGTGGCAAGTCATATCGTAACAAGGGGCCTTGCCAAGTAGTATCATGTCTGGTGATAACATATCATTTGGCAAGTGAGATAAACTGGTGTGAGATATTAGCATGCAATTGACAGGTATTAAGTACAGCATGTCAAGTGTTAACATATCAGGTAAGTACATGGCATGTGGTAAAGTAGTAGCTGAGCACAATCAAGCGGAGCTGAGCAAGCTGGGGTGTACAGACAGCAAACAGTATTTAACACTGGAGCGTCTGGCATGATTACCGGGACAACTCGGCTTAAAGTGCGAGTAGAAAATCCGGCAGCATCTCGCCTAGACGAATCTAGTGGTAAAGCGCTGGACGCTGATCATGATAACCAGGCGGAGCTAAACAAGCTGGAGGCACAGGCAACGAACAGAGTTTAGACACTAATGCACTCTGCGAGGTTACCGGGACAACTCGGTTTAAGATACGAGTAGAAAATCTGGCAGCAACTCGCCTAAACGAATTTAGTGAATAAAGCACTGAGCGCTAAGTATGCTCACCAGATGGAGCTGAGAAACCTGACGATCCCAATCACGTCTCTTTCGAGATAGTGAGAGACCGGAGGCTGAATGAGAAACCTGACGATCCCAATCACGTCTCTTTCGAGATAGTGAGGGACCGGAGGCTGAAGGGTCCGGAAGCCAAGTACGCTCGGGGTTTAAGCGCACTCTCGGTGACTACTAGCCATCCCAGGAGTGGGCAGAAACCCAGAGTCCAACGACCACGAAGGGTCGGCCACGCATGTATAAAGCAGTAAAATACATCACAGGCATGGTATGGTGCAAGAATGAAACTACCCTATACAAGCATTCGTCACAGAGCAATACATGTCCAGTCATTGGCACTCGGCCATACACAAATACAGGGACTCAGCCCAAAGCAAGATACATAGAAACATGGAATAAAAATACATGTCGACCCGACGAAGCGGGGAAACCCAAATGGAGGCGAGAGCGAGGACACTCGCCTAAATCACCGAAAATGCCGAAAAGTCCGAAATCCATGGAACTCGCGCACGCGCCATAAAATATAATAATATGAAAATATTGGAGAGAGAAGGTGAAGAGGAGAGAGAAAGAGTTAGAGAGAGAAAGGGGGAGAAACCTAGAGAGAGAAAGAGACACAGGGAGACGCGGGCTTTGAGGGAGAGACGCGGGGGTCGCAGACGCGGGAGTCGCGGCGCGGGAAAAGCAGACGTGGGAATCACAGACGCGGAAGTCGCGTTGCGAGGATACCACAAACGTGGGGTTCGACACTCGCGTCCAAGTCAGGACGCGAGGAGAACGCAGACGCGAGCATGAACTCCGCGTCGCGTCGATACAAGAGCGCGATAATCCGCGTCAAGGGATTGTCTGGACGCGGGGATGGGATCCGCGTCAGCAATTTACAGAGGAGAAGGGAGATCTAGAGGGAAAGAGATTAGGGAGAGGAGATAATCCGGAGAGAGAGAGAAAGTTCAGGAGAGAGAGAGAGAGAGAGAACAGGAGAGAGAGAGAGACTGAACAGAGAGAGAGAGAGAAAGAAGAGAGAGAAAGAGTGAAAGAGAGAAGGAAGAGAGATTGTAAAGAGAGAAGAGAGTAGAGAGAGGGCAGGAGGAGAGAGAGAGAGAGGGTGCAGTGGGGGGCAGAGGGGCTGCTGTCCCCCCTTTCACCACTGGTCACGGCCTGGCTTTGCCAGGCCAGGCCAGCCCTGGCCAGGCGGCCAGGGGGCCAGAGGGGCCAGAGGGGCGGCGCCGCCCACAGAGGCGGCCGGCGTGGCCGCCCAAGGAAGGACGAGGAGAGGAAAAAAAAGGGGGGCTGTTGCCCCCCCTCTCTCAGCACACGGCCTGGCTCAGCCAGGCCGTGGCCTCCCAGGCCTGGCCGCGGTTTGCGCGGCCAGGGGAGCCACCGGAGGCGGCGCCGGCCGCCATGGCCGGCGCAGGCCGGGGGTGGCTGCGGGTCACCCCAAAAGTGAGAGAGGAAAAGGGGAGAAGGGAAAAAGGGGGGTGGAGTTAGATGATGGAGATGGTGGAGGGAGAAGAGGATGGCCAGAGTTGGATGGGGCCCTCGCCGGCGGTGGTGGCCGGAGGCGCCGGCGGGGGTGGTGGCCGGTTGGGGCGTCGGCCATCACCAGGAGAAGAATGAGAGGGAAAGAAATGGGGAGAAGAGAAGAAGAAAGGAAAGAAAAAGAAAAGAAAAAGAAAAAGAAAAGGGGGGTGATGATGGAGGGATGTGATTGATGGGAAAGGGGGTAGGTGGCGCCCACGTGGGGGCGCGTGGCCGCTGGTGGAGTCGGTGGAAGAAAAGAAAAGGGAAGAAAGAAGAGAAAAGATAAGATTTGAAAAATAATAATATTATAATATGGTCGCGAAAAATCGACTGTTCCAGAAAAATCCCCAAAAATACCCAGAGGTAGAAAACGTCATCCTGAAGAATAATATGAAATCGGTTTTCAGAAATAAAATCCCATTTTCAAATTAAAAATCCGGAAGTCAACCGCCGATACCGGTCTACACCGGGTCGGCCGGGTTTTGATAAATTCTGAAAAATCTCAGAAAACGTATTTAGATAGGAAATGTAATTTTGAGAAATAATGTAAAAAGACACTTCTAGTAATTCCAATCCGTTTGTAATTTAAAAATCTGGGAATCGGTCAGCGGCACTGGTCGACACCAGTTTTGAAGATTTTCAATTTAATTCAGGAAAATTTCAGAAAATCATAGAAAATCTAAAATATTGGAAAATGATGTTTAAAACTAAAATCGGTCAAATCTAAATACCAGAAAGACCAAATCGAGTAATACCCTAGGATCGGGTCCTCGGTTCAGACTAGGGCTGACTCCGAGTCCGTGAATCCGGATCCAAGACAAAACGATCATATAAATAATTCATAATACAAAACAAATACAGGAAGTAATTTGAAAAATACGATCGAAAAATCTGAATATGCAACTAAGTACGTATTCTGGGAGCGGGGTGTTACAGGTGTGGTGAATCTGGACACAAATCCAATGACTGTCCAAAGCGGCATCAACATGGCAAACTATGAGGAGAAGACGAAGTAGAAATTGAAACTAAGCCAGAAGACTCTGACTTCACCGAAGAGTATGGAGAGTTGGCTGCTTGCGTGATATAGTGGTTATTATGCAACCAAAAGGCCTACGACACTACTCAACGGCATCAAATCTTCTACTCGAGATGTTCAGTCAAAAATAAGGTGTGCAACCTCATCATCGACAATGAAAGTTGTGAGAATATCATTTCTAGTGCATTGATGGATTGTTTGAAGCTAGAGACAGAGTCACACCTTCACTCCTACACTATAGGGCACTATAGGGTGGATAAAGAAAGGCTCTTGCATCAAGGTAACGAATCTTTGTCATGTCTTTATTTCAATTCGCAAGTTTTACCCCCTATTTTAAATATCAGCCGAGTCAGCTGAGATATCGTCCGATATCTCCTTTTTTGCCTGCTGCTGATACGATACGGGAAAATTGTTTGCTATATCGTTTGCAGCAAAAAACGGGGATATTTGAAACATCGGCCGATAAGTCGGCTGATAAATCGCGGATATATCGCCCGATATGAAATAACTTATTTATTGCATAACTGCTTGCAAATGTACATTATTATTTTTATTGTCTTTGCTTGCATATTACATCATTTTTATTAGGTAGATATCTATGACACTAAACCAACTTTTAGTTATCAATATTTCATTATATATAGTGTCTGATATGAACGCCCGATATGCGCCTGTATCCTCGATATCTTCCCGATATCCGATATTTGATATGAAAAACCCCCATCCGATACGATCCCGATATCCGATATTTAGAACCTTGGTTTTACCAAGATTTGTTACTTGTGATGTTGTCGATATGGATGTATGTCGCATACTTTTGGGGAGGCCATGGCAACATGACGTCGATGCTACCCATCGAGGCAAGAGAAACATCTACATGTTCACTTGGAAAGGCAAGAGAATCGCCATGAAGTCTGTTCCACTTGTGCTAAAGCCGACAAAAGAAGAGAAGCCAAAGTTCATATCCATACGCAACGGAGGCAAATTCTTGCTGGAATCAAAAGAGACATCAAAGATTTGCTTAGGTGGTCAAAGAAAAAGTCGGCCCATCAATTGAAGTTCTCGAGAAAATGAAGCTATGTTGGAGGAGTTCAAAAGAGTGTTCATGACGAACTTTCGGACGAGCTACCACCAATGAGGGATATCCAACACCACATTGATCTTATCTCAGGAGCGAGTCTACCTAACCTTTCACATTACCGGATGAACCCTAAAGAGAGCGAAATTCTAAGAGAGAAGGTCGAAGAACTGATTCACAAAGGGCACATTAGAGAGAGCATGAGTCTATGCGTGGTACCGACCCTTTTGACGCTAAAGGATGGAAGTTGGCGCATGTGTGTGAATAGTCGAGCCATCAATAAGATTACTATTCGATATTGATTCCCTATACCTAGCCTTGATGATATGTTGGATGGATTAGGGGGATCGTGCATGTTTTCAAATATCGATCTAAAGAGTGGCTATCACCAAATCACATTAGGCCGGGAGATGAATGGAAGACGACCTTTAAGATCTGGAAGGACTATACGAGTAGTTGGTCGTGGCATTTAAGCTATCCAATGTGCCAAACACTTTCATTAGATTGATGAATTAAGTGCTTAAGCCCTTCTTGGGAAAATTTGTGGTTGTCTACTTTGACGACATTCTAATTTACAGTTCAAGGGAAACCGAACATCTGCAACATCTACGGGATGTGTTCACAGTTTTGCAAGCTAATGAGTTGTACATCAACCTGAAGAAGTGCAGGTTCATGACTACGAGCTTAATATTCTTGGGGTTTGTCATCAACTCGCAAGGGATCCATGTAGAAAAGGAGAAAGTAAGGGCAATTTGGGATTGGCCCGCACCCAAGAGTGCCACAGAAGTACGGAGTTTTTATGGCCTAGCTACTTTCTTCCATAAATTCATCCGCAATTTCAGTTGTTTGGTGGCACCAATCACATATTGTTTGAAGAAGAAGGGTTCTTTTGTTTGGACTGCCGAAGCTGAAAAAGCTTTTGCACTCATCAAGGAGAAACTGACTAATGCTCTTATCTTACCTCTTTCAAATTTTGAGAAGGTGTTCGAGCTAGAATGTGATTCTTGTGGAGTGGGCATTGGAGCAGTACTCTTCCAAGAAAAGAGACCTATTGCCTTTCTCAATGAGAAGTTAAATGAATCACGACAAAAGTAGTCTATATATAAGCAAGAATTGTATGCGGTGTACCATTCTTTAACGACATGGAAGAGCTATCTTTATAGCCAGTGACTGTGCTAATTTCGATCATTAATCACTCCAGCATTTCAAGAATCAGAAACACATCAATAAGATGCACAAAATGTGGGTATCATATTTTGACAGTTTAATTTTGTGATACGTCACAAATCAGGAGCAGACAACAAAGTTTCTGATGCATTGAGTCGAAATGTTTCGCCATTGATGTCTTTGCAAAGTGAAATCATCTGGTTCGAATTTGTGAAGGAGTTATATGAAGAGGATGAAGACTTTGCTAAAATTTGGGAGAAGTGTTTGTCACGATAGCCTGCGAAAGATTTTCATCTTGGACGAATTTCTTCTCAAAAGAAACTGAGTTATGTGTACCAAGGACTTCTTTGAGGGAGAATGTTATTAGAGACCTACATGGAGGCGGGCTTGCAGGACACTTTGAAAGAGACATGACTACGACTATTCTTGAAAAGAGATTATTAGCCTCAATTGGGGAAGGACGTGGGTACAATTGTGAAGAGTTGTCTGGTTTGCCAAGTTGCAAAGGACAAGCTCAAAATACGAGTTTGTGTATACCCTTACCTGTCCCCAAAGATAGATGGGTAGACTTGAGTATGGATTCCATGTTGGGATTTTCTCGCACACAAAAAGGAGTGGATTCCATCTTCGTAGTGTTTGATCGATTCTCCAAGATGTCACACTTTTCCTTACCGAAAGACTTCCGATGTACCGCATGTGGCCGACTTATTCTTTCAAGAGGTGAGAT
The DNA here is from genome assembly GCA_038442645.1 of Agave tequilana. Lineage (NCBI taxonomy): Eukaryota > Viridiplantae > Streptophyta > Magnoliopsida > Asparagales > Asparagaceae > Agave > Agave tequilana. The sequence continues at coordinate 17,842 of JAVJIF010025558.1, read as the reverse complement.
TGCATGGCGTGCCGAGTTTCATTGTTTCGAATTGAGACAAGTTTTTAGTTATTTTTTGGACTACTCTATGGAAGAGATTTGACACGTCACTGAAGTATAGTAGCACTGCACATCTTCAAACTGATGGACAAACGAAGTTGTCAACCGCACCTTAGGCAACTTGTTGAGAAGTATATGTGGAGACAAACAAGTGCATGGGATCAAGCTTTGCCTCAAGTGGAGTTTGCGTACAACAGCACAATCCACAGCTCAACGGGTATATCATCTTTTTCTATTGTCTATAGGAATGTACCTCGTCATCTCCTATCCTAGACTTAGCCAAGCTACCTATTGGAGAGAAGTTTAGTAGTGCAGCTAACGCCTTGGTTGAACAAGTTCTTGATGTTCAGAAGTCGGTTCAATTGAAGCTAAAGAAATCTAATGTGAAGTGTCAGGCAGCAACCAACAAGAAGAGGCGAGAGAAAGTCTTCGAAGAAAAAGACATGGTGATGGTGTATTTGAGAATAAAGAGGATTCCTGCTGGTTCATACAATAAGTTGAAACCAAAGAAATATGGTCCATTTAAGATCGTGAAAAAGATCAGTGATAACGCTTACGTTGTGGATCTTTCAAGCGATGTGGCTGTGTCGAAGACATTTAATGTGGCAAATCTCTACGACTATCACCCTACCGAGCAGCTATATCTAGATGATAACTCGAGGACGAGTTCTTTTGAAGAGGAAGAGACTGATGTAGGAGAACAAGAGCAACAACAGGGATAAAGATAGCAAACAACAGTTTTTGGTCGACCACCAGGTTGACCGAAAGAATCAGTCTTGCCTCCGGTCGATTGCCTGGAAACAGAGAGTTGAGTGATTACAGTCGGTCGATCGACCCCCAATAGAGACTAAAGTGACTACAGTCAGTTGACCGCCTTCCTTATCCGGTCGACCGCTCTTTCTATCGGTCGATCGTTCTGCTACGTATCAGAGTATCTGCCTCTGATTAGGATTTAGTTTTGGGGTACAAATTGGATTCCAAATTGTTTCATTTTTGTTTCTTTAATTTTAGTTTTCTAGTTAGATTAGTACTCTCCTTTATTTGCCTATATAAGGCCATTGTATCTTTGTAACTGTAATCAATCGGATTTTGCTTTAATAAACTTTAAGTTTTCCTCTTTAATTTGCTCATGGATTCGAGTTGTTTTCTTTGGCTCGTGGATTCGAGTATTATCCCTACCTAAAAGTTGCTTTCAGGGCTCGTTTGCGCTAGAACGAGATTTAGCCGGTGTCGTTAGATTCTCAGTCTGCGTCAGATGTTTAGAATAGTATTGGTGAGATGGGCTGATAGACATATAATAGGAGTTAGCCTGATGGTATGTATTCTAAAGAAACTACACTGGAATGTATTTAAGCTGGACTTTAGAAGTATGCGTTTCGTGGTTCTCAACTCACGAGGGAAATTGACGACTTTGTCAACGTGCGCAATTGTAATTGTCTGTGTAAGGAACGTATCAAATTAGATGTTTAAATAAATAGGTGCAATCTTCATCTTTTCTTCAATTCTTCTAGATCCATCTTGTGTTATTCTTTTACCCACTAATTTACAGGTATATCCAGTTTTGGATAGCAACACTAAGAAGTTGGACTTCTTGATAAGATCAAAGCCTATGTTATAAATTAGGTGAAAGCACATCACTTGGAAAGGGTTGTCATGATTATGGTTGTGCATAAATAAACTCTTTAGAGGATCGTCCTGTTATTTACTGTAAAGGTGTAAAAAGTGCATTTAGGATAAGTTCATCAGAACAATTAAAGCTTTCCACCTGAAAGTTTTTGGCTACAATTATTGATCCGACGTATCCACTGATTAACTTCAAGTTTATAGCACATTTGAATAATTTTTTTCAATTATGAATGTAGAAAATTCTTCCACCTCTTCCATTATTAACATCTAACCTTTTATTTTTTCCAGATACGAGAGACAATCATGCCTCTGGATTATCGCTACAAGGTCAGTGCACCATCATTTCTCTTTTAAACTATCACAGAACCTGTGGGGTTTTGAAATCTAATACAAGTGGACATCATTTGGTTTGGGTATAATGCTATGCCAAAAGGAGGCCCATGTTTGGGTCTGCCTCGTTAGTTTTAGTGTCTATTTTTCTTCAACCTCTGCGTGAACATGCGACTGAATGCCTGGATGTTCTGCAGGTGTGGATCCTATGTAATGACTGCAACAATACCACCGAAGTCCTTTTCACATTATCGGGCATAAGTGTGGTAACTGCGATTCCTACAACACTCGAACAATTGCTTCACCTCCAGTACTTCCTCAATAGATCATTCTTATGCGCATACCGGCTACAAGGGAAAAAGAGCTGGGCTGGACCTTGGTGCGTCGATATATCCGTGTGCTAGCTAGAATACCAGTCAGGAAAATTCTTTACCTACTCAAAAAATGTTTTTGGGGGGCCTGAATACATTGTTTGATTAGCTTTTCAGTTTGTGCGATTCCTTATAAAGTTTACTGAAGATTTGAACTGTTCTGTTCAAGTAATTGGGTGGTGGCTGTGATGTTAATCAAACTTCATGATTGTTGTATAATATGTTGTGAGCTAATAGAACTCATTAGCAGATCAAGAAATTGTTCTTGTAATGTTATAGTTTGACATCATTTTCGACTCTCTCTCGGTGATATATAACTTTACTGTTTGGGCATTCAACTTGTTCATTATGTAAAAGTATAAACCATTTTTCTGGTTCTTGCTGCTTAATTATATATCATTTGATAATGAAGAACATCTCTTGCTAGGATCAAACATAGCTGTTCTTTTATCTGTATAGTTGTGTCAGATGTGATATCTTCGCTTAGAAGTTGAATAGAATATGGGCAAAGAGAAACATCTGAATGCTTCGTCTTTATGGCAAATTGGTCCAAGTTGTGTGACACTTGCACACAAATACTATTTTCAATCACATTTTGCACGAGGAATAATGATCTTTGAGAATGCTTTTGCTGTTGAAAAACAATTTTAAAAGAAAATCTAGATCAGTTTTTTCTCATGCTAAATCACCCTATGTTTTCCCCATAAAACAAAGAAACACCTCAAGTTACTGTAGACAACATGGTTACCCCACAAAGCCTCCAAAAAAAGAGTCTGATACCTCCATGAAGGCAAATATCGCGGAGGTTGCCAACACTCCCCATTGTAAGAATGAAGAGAAAGAGGATCATGTGATCGAAAATGTTGAAGTCAAGAGGAAGGATGAGATTATGGAGTTAATGATATCGGTTGAGTACTTGTTAGTTACCTGAGGGACCGAAGATCGAGGATCTGACGATGAAGATGGATGTTCACATGGACGAAGGATGGAGAGAAGAAAGGAGAAGGAGAGGGTAAATTTCCTTCCCTTTCAACTTTTTTTTTCCTTTCCAAAATTTCTAGTGGTTTTTTTTAGTTTATTCTTGTGAATACAACAACAACTAAGCTATTTGTCCCAAGTATTTGGGGTAGGCTACATGAACCAAAAGAGAATTACGTCGGATTGGGCACATGGATCAGCTTTCTCCACTCATTCCTATCGAGCAATATGCCTTCACTAAGACCTTTAACCTCCATATCTTGTCGTACTACCTCTATCCATGTTTTCTTCGGTCTCCCCTGCGTTCTTTTAACTTGCCCTAAATTGATATGCTCTACTCGTCGGACTGGCGCATCTATAGGTCTACGTTGCACATGACCAAATCATCGTAGGCGGTTTTAGTTTATTCTTGTGAATATTTTTCTAAAATACGTTGTCATCTTTTCTCTGTGTCTAGACACTATACTAATTTAGAAATATATTTAAAAGCTTAAGCATACAGAGTTAACATCAAAGTTGATATCCACTTTGTTACTTTTAGATTAAAGATATGTTCCAAAAATTGATTTGCCTAAAATTTCAACCATTGTTTTCTCAAAATGATTAAATGAGAGCAAGATGACAATTTTAATCTTTTTCAGGGAAACCAAGCAGCAATGATGTAGTTGAGTTGTAAGAGACAATCCTAGTGGAAGAAAAAGAACGAGAGGCAACAACTACTGAGAAAAAGAATGTAAGAGGAGGAGAAGAAGCAACTGAGTGATTAACTTTTCCACCACCAATTTTAAGAAGGAAAAGATGTACTGTAATGAAATTCATCCTTTGTTATTAAAGCAAATGGTTTTACGATTCATGCTTTCCTCCAAAAAGGTTATATAATACGTGAGTCCTAATTACATTTTGTTGGCCCAGAGGCCCTTCACCTTTATTTTGATGATGATTAACTTATGAAGGTTAGTTTGCTAATGATCTTGTGTTTAATAAGTTTCAGATATTGATCAAGATCTTAGTCGGTATTTAGCTTCAACAAAAGATTCGAAGTCAAGTTTTAAAGCTAACACATGTAGATTCAAGAGCTTGCATGACATCTACTACTCGGGAGGAGTCAAGCTCTATGGATCGAGTTTGAATCGAGTCGTCTTGGACATGAAGATCAACAAGAAGATTTCAGTTTGTTTAGTTTAGTTTTTATTTAGATCTTGTGTAAGGATAACTTAGTCTTGATATTCTCAAGTACACACATACAAGTTCAATAGTTTTGATTTTCATTTTAACCGTTTTTAATTTTCAAGAATACATTTATGGTTTTCATGAATAGATAGAATCAAAACAAAGTTTACATGATTTTATGTATGTTGGATTTATCCATATACTTTATTTTTTTCATAATGCTTAAAAACTTATTTTGATGTATATCGAATTCATGGTTTTAAGTTTTGTTTTCAACAAAATTTAGTTTTAAATTTAATGTCAAAAATATAGATATATCATTTATATGTGTATTGGATTCTATCCATACACACTATGCTTCAAAATATATTTGTATATCATTATTTTTGTATTTATACAAGTTTTGGAGAAAACAAATTTTCATTTCAAAATCCAAGTTTTGGAGAATATAGTTTTTGTTTAAAGCTAACATTTTTATGCCTAAAAAATAGTTCAAATAGTTTGAAATATGTGTTGATTTTTGGTCACACATATTTGTACTTCAAATATTTATAAGAATTTATTTTTTGAATTTTATGTGATTTTATGGGATTTTATAGGAAATTAAAAGCCAACTATTTCAACCCTAAAAAAACTCAGTCTGAGCCTTCTGGCGCTCGACCGGACCAGAGCTCGGTCGATCGGTCGGTCGACCAATGTGCACAGAGACGTGCACACAGCCCTGGCCTTGGGCCGGTCGACTGCACGATCGACCGATCCAGAAAGCTTACTCTTTGGATCTGGCCCGGTCGACCGGTCGGTCGACCGACCCAGAGAGGGAACTCTCTGGTTCTTACCTCGGTCGACCGGGTGGTCGATCATTAGGCAAGTTTGCCTGGGGCAGTCGACCGAGCGGTCGACCGGTAACCCCAACGGTTAGAAATCTGACCGTTGGCCGGTCGACCAGGCAGTGGACCGACATGCCATTCTGGGCCTGTTCTGGACCCCAACGACTATACTTTCAAACCCCTATATAAATAGGTCTTTAAGGGTTGTTTCAAAAAGATTTTTGAAAGCTAAAATTTCATCTTCTACAGAGTTTTTAAGAAGTTTTCAAAACAAGTTTTAGAGCTTTAATCTCTATATTTTTATTTGTTTCAAATTTTTGAAAATCAAACGTGTAACGCCCCGATCCGGCGGGTACGGGGATGCTACTGCGACGTATATACGCAGGTCAGAAATACCCTCACGTATATACGCTAAGCATCAGCACAAACAAGAACCAGAGTACGGAAGCACGTGGCAATATACATTCCAACATAAGGATTACAAAGTTATTACAGAGCGTGATATACTGGTACATGTACATTATATCACAGCCAGGTACAAAAGTGAAATTTACAATTTGTACAGCAAAAGGTGCTCACGGGCTGAGAAAAAGATCCCCGAGCTAGCAGGAAGGTTCAGGAACAGAAGGGGTTAGGACAAGTCAGCCTGCTCCGAGAGATAAGCTTGATCTTCAGTGGAGGGCTCCGCTTCAATCCAGGCTTCAGAACCTGAACATGCAAGTCCAGGGGAGTCAGAAACTCCCTAACGAATATGTAGGTGAAAGCCAAGTGTCATGTAAAGATAAGTACATGCATGTGTTGATATGATCAAACAGTATTAAGCATCAAAAACTGTGTTGAGTGTACATATACAGTAAGCATGAAATGGAGGCATAAAGTGAAAGTAATAAGGCCTGAATAAATCTGTTGTTACCATTTTTAATATTTATACTTATTACTCGTTCCACCCATATGTTTAGGTATGTGTAATAGCGTCCCAGCACACATACATCCACATATAAGTAAATCGAGGTTGTTATTGGAAACCAACGGGGGTATCAACGAACAATGTTTACAGTGGGTCCCGTGCATACCCGGGACCACGGCCCAGGATTGTTCCGTTGCTGGAGGACGGAACCTGCCGCAAGGCGTACAGGAGGGTCTTATAGAATGCCCTTATCAAGATGGTACCAAGAAGGAGGGAGCCAACGCTCCCCTCGGTCGCTTGGAGGCCCTCAGGTCAAACCGGAAATGTAGTTGCACAACATACCTAAAATCACTGTAAACACGAACATATATTGATAGCCGCAAGTTTTCCCCGACCCGATGCAAGTTGTTCTTTTTATGATTTATTATTTAATTATCAATTTACGGGAAAGCAAGTGTCTGGCAAGATCAGGAGTTAAAGTGTTGTCATTTCAAGTCACTGTATGTAATACAGGATAGCGAGTACAAGATTCCCGTAAATATGACAATCCAAAATCAGGTATCAATATGTTATTGCGGGGCAAGTATCAAGTAGTAGCATGATGCATGTAAGTGTGCCGGGGAAATAATGTAATATTAGTCAATCTTGACAAAGCATGAAAGTCTGAAGGATGGCGAGAACACTCGCCTAAAGCTTTAAGAAGTACACCGAGAAATTCCAAGCTCTGGAGTCCAAGTAACCAATATTATATATATAAAAAGAGAGGAGGAGAAGGATGAATCAGAAAAGTGAGAATGAAGACGCAGGGGTCGCAGACGTGGGAGGTTGCGCTGCGTTGAGGTCACAAATGCGGGGTCCGAGATCCGCATTTTAACACAGGAAGAACGCAGACGCGAGCACGTGCTCTACGTCGCGTTAACACAAGAATGCGAGAATCGCGTTTGAGAAATTACTTGGACGCGGGAGTAAGCTTCGCGTCTAAAATATATGAGAGAAAGAGGGATATGGAGATGTGAAAGACGCAGGAAAAAGGGGATAGAGACGCAGGTTTAGGAAAAACTAAACGCAGCAGTCAGCCAGAAATTAGTCGACTATGGGTTATAAGTAAGTCGACTAGGGAATGGTTAGTCGACTAATAAGTTAGGGTAAGTCGACTAATCAGGGAAACAGAGAGTTACGCACTTCCAGGGCTTTTCATTAGTCGACTATTGTAACGCCCCGATCCTGACGGATACGGAGACGTCACTGCGACGTATATACGTAGGTCGGAAAGTGCCCCCAAGTATATACGCTAAGCATAAGTACAACAAGAATCAGAGTACACGACTAAGCGTGGTGTCCATACATACGCCAACATAAAAGTACAAGTACAAGTCTATCACAGGATATGATAAAGTATTACACATTACATGTGTATTACATCACAACCAAGTCCAAAAGTAAGATTTACAATATGTATACAAAAAGCTCACGAGGTGGATGAAGAACCCGTGAGTCAAAATGAGAAGACTGGCACGAAGAACAGGAACTAGTCTGCCTGCTCACTAAGATAAGCTTGATCCTCTGTGGATGGCTCCACTTCGATCCAAGCTTCAGAATCTGAATATGCAAATCCAAGGGTCAAGATCTCATAACAATAATCGGGCTACAGTCAAATGGCTACGAGACAAGAATATGAGAGTTAGGACAGTATAATAAATACAAATCAACAAGTAATGGAAGTATAAAGAGTAAAAGTCCGAAAACAATAGATCCACAGTTAACGTCCTTTATTATTATTACTTGTCTTACTGTGATATCTAGCTATGTGAACCAGCGTCCCAGCGCACATAGATCCATATCCTAGTAAAGCAAGGTTGTTATTGGAAACCAGCAGTTGTATCGACGAACTATGTTTACAGTGGATCCCGTACATGCCCGGGATAACGGTCCAGGATTGTTCCGTTGCTTGATGACGGAAGCCAGCCGCTAGGCTAACAGGAGGGACTTATGTATGCCCTTATCATGATGGTACCAGTAAGGAGGGAGCAAGCACTCCCCTCGGTCCCCTGGTGGCCCACAGGTCAGACCGGAACATGAGTTGCACAACATTCCTAAAACCACTGTAAACACGAACACATATCGATATCCGCATGTTTTCCCCCGACCCAATGTAAGTTGGTCCATTTTATACAAAAGTCAAGTGTATCATGCTTGGTTCAAGTGATGGCATGATAAATGGTGATATCCATTTATTAACAAGTTATGGAACGAGACTACACAATAATAAGTCATGAAGTAACAAGAAGTAATGTCCATCAAGTAACAGGTCATGAAGTACCAGTTATGAAGCATAAACAAGGATAATGTATCACGTATGTATCAAGGTTACGATCCAATTTCAGAAAAGAAATCAACTATAACAAACAGCCTAAATTAGTCGACTAGGTGGAAGGGTTAGTCGACTAATAGAGGTCTCTAGTCGACTAACAGTCTGAATTAGTCGACTAAAACTGGGTTCCAGAGAGTTGAGATTCTGTTTCAGGGAAAGTTAGTCGACTAGGGAAAAAGGGTAGTCGACTAACAGTGACTACAAGTCGACTAACAGATACTTAAGTCGACTAAATCTGGGATACAGAGAGTTGATGTTTATTTCAGGAAAAAGTAGTCGACTAGGGAGGAATGGTTAGTCGACTAATAGTTGTTTATAGTCGACTAACAGTCTGGATTAGTCGACTAAAACTGTGTTCCAGAAAAGGTTACGTTTCAAAAATAGATGGGTTAGTCGACTAATTCCTAGGTCAAGTCGACTAATCGTGGGGAAACAGAATACAGAACAGAATTTCTGATGGTTGTGTTTGATGGTCTAAAAACATGATTTTGATGACATATGTATACAAGATATGAAGATACAAGTATATTAGGAATTGATCAAGTCTTGGTGAGTAAAAATACTCACTAGGAGTGATCAATCGACGTTTTATGCGATCGAAAGGGTCGTTGTCGACGAATAGCACCAAGGTGATCTTTGGCGGCGAAGAAAGCTACGATCCAAGTTCCAAAATGGTTGCTTGAGGTGGAGATGAAGATCTTGTGGTGTTGTTTTGGAAGTAGGTGGTTGAAGTTGAGATGGAGAGGGAAATGGTGAAGGCTAATACTTTGGTGAAATGAAGAAAAAGGAAAAGAATGTAAAGGAAATGTTTATATAGGTTTTAGATTTTGTAAAGGAGTTGCAATTAATGTAATTGAGAGGGGGTTTATTGCAAATAGGAGAGGGTGAGGTGTCCCTCACTTGGCCACTTGGCTGGCCATGGGAGAGAGAGAGTAAGAGATGCATTAAATTAGGAAGTAGGTGGGAGTTGGTGGAATTTTGGAGAAAGTGGAATTATTGAAAAATTGGAAAATTGGAAAATTTTGAGGCTTGTGAAGGAAGTAAAGGAAAATCAAGAAAAGGGAAAAGGAAAAGAATTATAAAAAGGAAAGATATTTTCTTTGTCTTAAAATTTAAAAATGTTGAAAAGACAATTTTCCAGGTTTAAGTCGAAGATGCGGAAAACATTTCGGAAAATACCGAAATCGTCCGAAATTCAAGTATCTCGGAACGACCCGAAAATTTTACCAAAAATCAAGAATAATATTTTAAGACTCATGGTAAAATTCGTTTGAAGAAATAATTTATAGTTTTAAAACTAAAATCTCGGAATCAGTTATCTACCGACTCCGTTGGAATTTTCATAAATTCATAAAATTCTCAGAAAAAGTATTTAGATAGAAGATATGATTCTAAGAAATAAAGTCTAAAGGACCTTCTAGAAATTCCTAACTGTTTGTGAATTAAAAATCTGAGAATTGATCAGCGGCACTGGTCGACACCGGTTTTGAAAATATTTAATTAAATTCAGGAAAATTCCAGAAAATCATAGAAAATATATAATATTGAAAAATGATTTTTAAAACTGAAATCGATCAAATACAGGAAGTAAATCGAAAAAATACGATCGAAAAACTGAATACGCAACTAAGTACGTATTCCGGGAACGGGGTATTACAATCCATCCACCTTACAAAAATTTCGTCCTCGAAATTTCATAAAGTGAAAGGTAACAGCAAAGAAGGATAACCGTAGAGAAGGATAGAAGGAAAGAGTTTTACCAATCAAGAAGTGAAGAGTTGAGGGCAACGCTCACGGATAACATCCTCTCGTTCCCACGTGGCCTCTCCTGGTGCATGTCTGTTCCAAGACACCAACACTAACGGTATGGCTTTGTTCTTCAACGTCTTGACACTTCTGTCCAAAATGGCCATCGGTTGCTCTTGGTATGACAAATCCGGTTGTAGTTCCAGTTCGGAGTGATCCAGGATATGACTATCATCCTTCACATACTTCCTCAGCTGTGATACGTGGAATACATTGTGAACTCCGTCCAAAGATGGCGGTAACGCCAACCTGTAAGACACATCTCCCACTCGGTCCAAGATCTCGAATGGGCCGATATATCTCGGACTAAGCTTTCCACGAGTACCGAACCGGATTACTCCCTTTGTAGGTGATATCTTCAAAAACACATGATCCCCTGTCTGGAATTCCAATGGCCTTCTCAGGTGTCTGCCCAACTCTTCTGCCGACTCTGTGCTGCCCTGAGGTGATCTCTGATAATCCTGACTTTATCTGTTGTCTGAATCAGGATCTCTGGTCCCAAAAGTCTTCTCTCACCGACTTCATCCCAACAAATCGGTGACCTACACTTCCTACCATACAATGCTTCAAAAGGTGCCATCTTGATACTTGCCTGATAGCTGTTATTATAAGAAAATTCAGCCAAGTGAAGATGGTCTTCCCATGATCCCTGGAATTCAATCATGCAGGCCCGCAACATATCTTCAAGAATCTGGATAGTCCTTTCAGATTGTCCGTCTGTCTGAGGGTGATATGAAGTACTGAATTTCAGACGAGTCCCTAGACTTTCTTGGAGGCTTTCCCAGAAATGAGATCTGAATCTGGTGTCTCTGTCTGATACAATACTAACTGGAACTCCATGCAGACGAACTATCTCCTTCATGTACTTGTCTGCCAGAACCTCTGTTGTCTGACCTACCCTGAATGGTATGAAGTGAGCTGACTTGGTGAGGCGATCAATGATTACCCACACAGCATTATTACCTTTAGGACTGCGAGGCAATGCCGTGACAAAGTCCATGGTGATGTGCTCCCACTTCCACTCAGGTATCGGTAAAGGTTGTAGAAGTCCAGCAGTCCTCTGATGCTCTATCTTTATCTGCTGACAAACCAAGCACTTGGCAACATACTGGGCTATCTCCCTCTTCATAGCATTCCACCAAAACTGCTTCTTTATGTCTTGATACATCTTGTTTCCCCCTGGGTGTATGGAATAGGCTGAACTGTGTGTTTCTGCTAGAATCTTCTGTCGAACTTCTCCTTGGGGAGCACAAATCCTGTTGCCAAAATATAATGCACCATCTGGATGAATACAGATATCAGTCCTCAATCCAGCCTCTACCTGAGCTCAGAATATCTGTAATCTGGGGTCTTCCTTTTGAGCTTCCTTGATCTCATCTATCAATGTTGACTGAATCTGCAAGGTCATGAACTGTCCTGCCTTATCAACTCCTTGTACCAACCTTAAGTCCAATCTGATGATGTCTTGAATCAACTCCTTCTGCTGAGTAAGTTGGACAAGCACTCTATTCTCTGGCTTCCTGCTCAGTGCATCCGGTACTGTATTGACCTTGCCTGGATGATATTGCAAGTCAATATCATAGTCCGCCATCAGCTCCAGCCACCGCCTCTGCCTCATGTTCAACTCCTTCTGTGAGAAAATATACTTGAGGCTCTTGTGATCCGTGTATATCAACACCTTATCTCCCAGAAGATAATGCCTCCAGATCTTCAAGGCAAATATAACAGCTGCTAGCTCCAAGTCATGAGTTGGGTAATTCCGCTCATGAGTCTTCAGTTGCCTGGATGCATAAGCTATGACATGATCATGTTGCATAAGTACACACCCAGGCCTTTCCTGATGCATCACTGAATATGACCATCCCTCCTCTTCCTGAGGGAGTCCTCAAGATTGGAGCTGAAATGAGCCTCTGCTTCAATTGCTCAAAAGCTGCAGTACATTCCTCTGTCCATATGTACCTTTCTCCTTTCCGGGTGAGCTTGGTCAACGGGGCTGCAATCCTAGAGAAATCTTGGACAAAGCGTCTGTAATATCCGGCTAGTCCAAGAAAACTCTTAATTTCAGTCACCGTCTTTGGAATTGGCCAGTCCTTCACTGCCTGGACTTTGCTAGGATCAACTGAAATTCCTTCCGCTGAAACTATGTGTCCAAGGAAGGCCATAATGTCCAACCAAAAGTCACACTTGCTCCTCTTAGCATGAAGCTGCTCCTGCTGGAGAGTCTGCAATACAATCCTCAAGTGTTCTGCATGCTCCCTGATGCTCTTTGAATAAATCAGGATGTCATCTATAAAAACAACTACAAACTGATCCAATAGGGCGGAGAACACTCTGTTCATCAAATCCATGAAAACTGAAGGGGCATTGGTGACTCCGAAAGGCATAACTAGAAACTCATAGTGGCCATAACGGGTCCTGAATGCCGTCTTCGGAATATCCTCCTTCCTCACCCTAAGCTGATGGTAACCCGATTGTAAATCTAGTTTAGAGAATACACGGGCTCCATGAAGCTGATCAAACAGATCATCAATCCTTGGTAAGGGATACTTGTTCTTGATGGTAACTTTGTTCAATTCTCTATAATCAATACAAAGCCTTTTACCACCATCATTCTTGTTTGCCAACAATACAGGAGCTCCCCATGGTGAAGTGCTTGGCCGAATCAATCCCTTATCAGAGTATTCCTGCAGCTGCTTCTTTAGAATCTCCAACTCCGTCGGTGCCATCCTGTACGGAGCCTTGGATATAGGAGCTGTTACAGGCACAGTATCAATAGAGAACTCAATCATCCTGTCAGGCGGAAGTCCTGAGATCTCAGCAAACACCTCTGGAATTCATCCCACACCGGTATTCCCTTCTTCTGAATCTCCGAAGTAGTCATCCGAGTCTTTCTCTTGGTAGACTTCACTTCTCCATTAAATTGGAACTCCGGTTGAAGAGGGATTCTAAAATTGATCTTCTTCTCCCTACAGTCAATCACTGCATAGTACTGACTGAGCCAGGTCATGCCTAAGATTACGTCGTACCCTTTGGTGTCTAGTACGAGCATATCTATGGCCAAGGTCTTACCACAAAGTTCTACTGGACAGTCAGCACAAACTCTAGAAGATATGACTACTCCATTCCCTGTACTAATCTCCCATTTGTGGTCTAAAGATCTAACAGGTATGGAATGCAATGCCACAAAATGATCTGAGATAAAACAATGTGAAGCACCTGAATCGAAGAGGGCTAAAACAGGTTTAGAATGCACCCTGATATTACCTGTTATCACCTCCTCAGAAGTCTCAGCCTCTACTTCTGTCAAATTGAAGGCTTGACCCCTTCCACGCCCTGCAGCAGTCCTAGCTCCTCTCTGGACTGGGCGAATAGCTTGCTGTGGAGGAGGGGGAGGAACTCTCCTGATCATCGGCTTGATTCCTCTGTCCCGGTGGCCCTGGAAGTGCTCTCTGTCCATTTGGTCCCGGCAGTGCTGGCAAAGCTTGGCGGTTATCCCCATTCTCCTGTGTGGACAGGCTTCTATGGAATGGTCTCGGGAACCACACACCAAGCATAGTCCATTTGCCCTACGGCAAGTCTGTCGAATGTGGCCTGGCTTCTGACAATAACTGCAGAAAGAAAGTGGTTGAGCCGCCTGGTAAGGAGCTGGTTGGAATGGTTGCCTCATAGCCTGAACCTTCGCTGCTCTGTATGGGCCTCCTCTTCCCATAGGTGGAAATGGCCTCTTCATGGCCTGGTTCCTCATCTGGTTCACTTGCTTCTTCTCTAGCCCACGCTCCACCTCTCGAGCTATGGTGAGAACTTCTGAATAAGTCTTCAGCTGCTGGGGCATTAGGAAAACTTGGATGTCCATCTGCAAGCCCTGCTGAAACCTACTAGCCCGCTTCTCCTCATCAGTTACCATGTACGGAGCAAAGCGGCTAAGTCTGAGAAACTCCGCGGCATACTCATCCACGGATCTATTCCCTTGCTGAAGTCTGATGAACTGCTCTTCCATGTCCTTCTTAGCAGTGGCAGGAAGAATCTGCTGTAGAAACTCTTGGAGAATGTGTCCCAGGTGACAGGCTTCTCCAATCTGGCCTCCTCAGCTAGCCACCAAGTTCTAGCTATATCCTTCAATTGAATCTTAGCAACCTCCACCTGATTCTCCTTAGGAACTCGAGCTGCATTCAACAAGTCTGAGGTATCCGTCAGCCATTGCTCAGCATCCAGGGGTTTCTCTTCACCCGTAAATATGGCTGGTTGCAGCCGTCTGAAGTCTGAAATATTCCCGGCCTCTGTTCCTTTGGAGCTGCTAACTCTTGCCGAAGAAGTTCCGTCTGTTGTTGCTGATTCTCCATCATTGTCTGGATGACCCTCAGAATATCGACATTCTCTCCCGTGGGTCCATTTGATGTTTGTCCAGAGTTGCTACGACCCGTCCTTCTCTCCATACCGAATTGGGATAAGATAACTGGAATTGGAAAAATGGAAGGAGTTTAGGACACAAGGGAAGGAATCAAGAAGGGATCAAGAAGGACTAGATAACTTTGTACATTGTAGTTGGCAATAGCAAATTTCATTAATTTGCTACTTGATTGTACTATAGGTGTGAGAGCCTAGGCTCTGATACCAACCTGTAACGCCCCGATCCTGACGGATACGGAGACGTCACTGCGACGTATATACGTAGGTCGGAAAGTGCCCCAAGTATATACGCTAAGCATAAGTACAACAAGAATCAGAGTACACGACTAAGCGTGGTGTCCATACATACGCCAACATAAAAGTACAAGTACAAGTCTATCACAGGATATGATAAAGTATTACACATTACATGTGTGTTACATCACAACCAAGTCCAAAGTAAGATTTACAATATGTATACAAAAAGCTCACAAGGTGGATGAAGAACCCGTGAGTCAAAATGAGAAGACTGGCACGAAGAACAGGAACTAGTCTGCCTGCTCACTAAGATAAGCTTGATCCTCTGTGGATGGCTCCACTTCGATCCAAGCTTCAGAACCTGAATATGCAAATCCAAGGGGTCAAGATCTCATAACAATAATCGGGCTACAGCCAAATGGCTACGAGACAAGAATATGAGAGTTAGGACAGTATAATAAATACAAATCAACAAGTAATGGAAGTATAAAGAGTAAAAGTCCGAAAACAATAGATCCACAGTTAACGTCCTTTATTATTATTACTTGTCTTACTGTGATATCTAGCTATGTGAACCAGCGTCCAGCGCACATAGATCCATATCCTAGTAAGCAAGGTTGTTATTGGAAACCAGCGGTTGTATCGACGAACTATGTTTACAGTGGATCCCGTACATGTCCGGGATAACGGTCCAGGATTGTTCCGTTACTTGATGACGGAAGCCAGCCGCTAGGCTAACAGGAGGGACTTATGTATGCCCTTATCATGATGGTACCAGTAAGGAGGGAGCAAGCACTCCCCTCGGTCCCCTGGTGGCCCACAGGTCAGACCGGAACATGAGTTGCACAACATTCCTAAAACCACTGTAAACACGAACACATATCGATATCCGCATGTTTTCCCCCGACCCAATGTAAGTTGGTCCATTTTATACAAAAGTCAAGTGTATCATGCTTGGTTCAAGTGATGGCATGATAAATGGTGATATCCATTTATTAACAAGTTATGGAACGAGACTACACAATAATAAGTCATGAAGTAACAAGAAGTAATGTCCATCAAGTAACAGGTCATGAAGTACCAGTTATGAAGCATAAACAAGGATAATGTATCACGTATGTATCAAGGTTACGATCCAATTTAGAAAAGAAATCAACTATAACAAACAGCCTAAATTAGTCGACTAGGTGGAAGGGTTAGTCGACTAATAGAGGTCTCTAGTCGACTAACAGTCTGAATTAGTCGACTAAAACTGGGTTCCAGAGAGTTGAGATTCTGTTTCAGGGAAAGTTAGTCGACTAGGAAAAAGGGTAGTCGACTAACAGTGACTACAAGTCGACTAACAGATACTTAAGTCGACTAAATCTGGGATACAGAGAGTTGATGTTTTATTTCAGGAAAAAGTAGTCGACTAGGGAGGAATGGTTAGTCGACTAATAGTTGTTTATAGTCGACTAACAGTCTGGATTAGTCGACTAAAACTGTGTTCCAGAAAAGATTACGTTTCAAAAATAGATGGGTTAGTCGACTAATTCCTAGGTCAAGTCGACTAATCGTGGGGAAACAGAATACAGAACAGAATTTCTGATGGTTGTGTTTGATGGTCTAAAAACATGATTTTGATGACATATGTATACAAGATATGAAGATACAAGTATATTAGGAATTGATCAAGTCTTGGTGAGTAAAAATACTCACTAGGAGTGATCAATCGACGTTTTATGCGATCGAAAGGGTCGTTGTCGACGAATAGCACCAAGGTGATCTTTGGCGGCGAAGAAAGCTACGATCCAAGTTCCAAAATGGTTGCTTGAGGTGGAGATGAAGATCTTGTGGTGTTGTTTGGAAGTAGGTGGTTGAAGTTGAGATGGAGAGGGAAATGGTGAAGGCTAATACTTTGGTGAAATGAGAAAAAGGAAAAGAATGTAAAGGAAATGTTTATATAGGTTTAGATTTTGTAAAGGAGTTGCAATTAATGTAATTGAGAGGGGGTTTATTGCAAATAGGAGAGGGTGAGGTTTCCCTCACTTGGCCACTTGGCGGGCCATGGAGAGAGAGAGTAAGAGATGCATTAAATGAGGAAGTAGGTGGGAGTTGGTGGAATTTTGGAGAAAGTGGAATTATTGAAAAATTGGAAAATTTTGAGGCTTGTGAAGGAAGTAAAGGAAAATCAAGAAAAGGGAAAAGGAAAAGAATTATAAAAAGGAAAGATATTTTCTTTGTCTTAAAATTTAAAAATGTTGAAAAGACAATTTTTCAGGTTTAAGTCGAAGATGCGGAAAACATTTCGGAAAATACCGAAATCGTCCGAAATTCAAGTATCTCGGAACGACCCGAAAATTTTACCAAAAATCAAGAATATATTTTAAGACTCATGGTGAAATTCGTTTGAAGAAATAATTTATAGTTTTAAAACTAAAAATCCTGGAATCAGTTATCTACCGACTCCGTTGGAATTTTCATAAATTCATAAAATTCTCAGAAAAAGTATTTAGATAGAAGATATGATTCTAAGAAATAAAGTCTAAAGGACCTTCTAGAAATTCCTAACTGTTTGTGAATTAAAATCTGAGAATCGATGCGGCACTGGTCGACACCGGTTTTGAAAATATTTAATTAAATTCAGGAAAATTTCAGAAAATCATAGAAAATATATAATATTGAAAAATGATTTTAAAACTGAAATCGGTCAAATACAGGAAGTAAATCGAAAAAATACGATCGAAAAACTGAATGCGCAACTAAGTACGTATTCCGGGAACGGGGTATTACA